>VUQR01030937.1:0-22880 GCA_015108515.1 Hemichromis elongatus
GCTCATTATTTAAGACTGCATGGGTAGTTAACACTTCTCTTCTCTGACAGACTGATCTTTTCATTTTCCTGACAAATAAAAACAACTGGACTATCTGGATCTGTGCTGGTGAAAGTTGACATAATGGCAAAAAACACAGCACCAACACTTTGCATCTTAGTGCTTTTATTCGTCACAGTCTTTGCTCAAGTGATAGTTGGTAAGTGAAAGAGGCAGCTTATTCAGACTGAATTTATTGGAATATATATTACCGGATCATGTAGCATATGTTATTTTTATGATAATATTAACAGATTACTTGCTTCACATCCTGTTGCTACAGAGCCAGGCAATAGAAACTGACATGCATAGTTGTAAGAATACTATGTCTTCTCTTTATGCCCCTGCAATTTACTTAATGATGGTGTTGAAGAAGTTGTCTTTGTCCTTTGCAGCCTAAATACCCCTCCAAAAAATTAGATACATAACATCTGAGTTTCCTCTTTGCATCAGTAAGAGCCCTTAGTGAGCCCTTCACTGTGTCCCCAACAATACACCAGACCAGTGTAGACTAGATCAAATAAACAGTTCCTGAGAAAAGCCAGAGGTTTATAATAAGATAAAACAGGTGATGTGCAAGCAGTTCTAGTGATATTTTGTCTTTGTGCCTAAAAGGTGGGAAATACTTCAATGACTGTCCAGGAATTCCCTTCATCCCAATTTATCTTTGTGGACCCTTCTTTGCCTTCTTTGTATTGTGGATGTATGGATCATGCAACCTACTTTGTTGGTCCATGACCACCCTCTTCTTCTTTTGCTGGTACATTGCTGGTAAGCTTTAAGGGAAAAATAGAAATAATGAAAGCTAAAAACGATTGGCTTCGTTGCAGAGAAGTTCCCACTCTGAACGAGCAAAACATTTCACAAAGCTTGTCAACTTCTGTTTGTTCTAATTGACATTGCACCAAACTCATACATTTTCTGAGATCTCTTTCATATTTCTGCAGGTAATGTGGTGATCTACAGCCATTATGAACCAGACTACATCTACTGCAACAAGACACTCTACCTTTTTGCGTTTTGGAGCACCAATCTGACCAACATCTTATTATTTATGCTTCTTTGTTGTTGCCATAGTGAAGAACAGGCTGAAAATAGTATTGATGTTCAAATATAAATACACACAGAAGATCAAAATCAGTGTGTATGCTGTCTAATGACTTTTTGAGGGGGATATGTGTATTTAAAGCATTTAAATGTAAAAAGGGGGATTTAACAGTTTGTTTTTTGTAAAAATGCTTTTGACATTAGCATTAGCTAACATTAACTTGATTATTACAAATAATATTTTCAGCACTTGATAACATGTGTACATAAAAGATGTTTGGTTGATGCTTTTGTACCTGACTGAGCTACTGGTAGCTCAGGTGTTACAAACTCGAGATTCTCAAAGGTACAAACATATCACGCTCAAATGCAATGAAATGTGGCAAAAAAACAAGCAAGATAGAAAAAGTGTCAGCGTGCACAGAGTTTTTTACACATGGGGCTTCGTAACTGTAGGTCAGTCACAATGTTCACATGAGCATAAGGAAGAAGGAGGTAGCCTGATCTAATGAATTGTGTTTTCTTTTACGTCACATGGATGGCCGGGTGCATGTGCGTAGCTTACCTGGGGAACACCTGACACCAATATGCACCATGGGAAGAAGGCTAGCCGTCAGAGGCAGTGTGCTGATTTGGGCAATGTCCTGTTGGGAAACCTTGGGTCCTTCCATCCATGTGGATGTTTCTTTGAAAGGTATGACCTAATCATTATTGCAGGTCATGTAGACGCTGTCATAGAGACAGTTTTTCATTGTAGCTGTGGTGTCTTTCACCTCTTTCAGGATAAAGTGCCCTGTCGCAATGCAAAAATGGTTAAGGGTTGGTTTAAGGTGTGGACTTGACCTCCTAATTCCCCAGATTTAAGTCAAACCTGGAGAACTATTGCACAAGACCACTTTAAAAAAAGAAACAAAAAACAGGATAGTCTGGCTCCTTGGAAGCAAAATTTAGATAAATGAGGGGTGTCTTAAGACTTTTACTTAGTGCTGCATTAACATCAGAGAGATAGTACCTGCATTTAGCCCGTCAATAACAACAATATTTAATGAAAGTATCACATATGAGCAATATCATCAACATAATTACTTAAATTCTTTTTTCTGGACACCAGCTGATACAAAGGAAGTCCTTAAAATCAATACGAGCATGATTTACTTGTTGAAAGCTTTTGATACTATTAATTTTAAAATCCTTTTAGAAAAGCTGAAACATTAGGGTGTCAGTGGCACAGCACTCAGCTGGCTTAAACATGATTTCTATGTCATGGAGCAATATGTATATATAAATGCTAAAAGATTTTAAAGTAAAGCTATCCAATGTGAGGACCACTTATCTTCCTTCTATATGTTAATGATTTGGTTTACTCCTCTAGTATTTTAAATAAAATAATGTTTGCTGATAATACAAATCTATTTTGTTTTATAAAAACTAGATAATCTCAAACATATTATACATTTAATAAATTATCATTTGCAAAAATAAAGAAACATTAAAAAATTGTTGCATTTATGTATGTATCCAGATAAAGAGTAGTGTTACCAAGAGGGTAAAAGTTACAGTATTTTGGAAGGTTTACGCTGATGAATTTGTGACTTTTAAGAGGCATATTGATGGGTTTATGAAGAAATTCTCTAAATATATGGGTTTATTTTTTAAACATAGAAATTGGAGCGAATGTGAAGCATTACTGACCTTATACCAGTCATTGCTTGAGCCTCACTTAAATTATTGTAGTATCATGTGGTGTAAATCTTATCCTATTTATTTTAGGAGATTGCAGACTTCACAAAAAAAGTTTTATGGGCTGTATCATCATCCAAGTTATAGATGCTCCGTCCAATCCTCTTATTCATTGTAGACTTCTCAAGTTATTTAAATATAATGCCTGTTTATTGCATAATGTAATTATTTTCAGGTGTCACTCTCCAGATGTCACTGGATTATTGTTACCTTTAGGTTATTTTTAGGATGTTTGAGGAATTTAGATTATTACGATAATGTCTTTTGGGAAATATATGTACATATTTGGTATAGTCCCATTTCACAAATGTTTCATATTTGTTTGAATTTGTATTTGATTTGATTTGTGAATAAACTGAAACTGAAGAGCAGACTGACAGTGTTACATTTGCTGTTTTTTTTTATATGTGAAATTCATTTCTTCATCGTGACTCTTCCTGACTTTTTGCTCTTTGTTCTTGCTTCTTCCAAGTGGAGCAAAGACAGACTGCAGTTATATTCTCCTAAACTCCACTAGATGCTCCTCTAATGCCTGGATATCCCACGACTCTTAATACCTATACATAAATCTGTGATTCATCAATATTTTCTTACCTAAATTTGTTCATAATCTACAAACAACTTTACAACTGTGCACACACAAAAAAGAAGTCTAGCATTGTTAAATAAATTTTACTGCATTTAAAACATCAAAACACCCTTCTCCTTGTTTCTGTTCATTCTAATTGAAACATCAAACCTTTAAGTTACATTTAAATTGTAACTGGCTTTCAGTCAAGAGAGCAAGATAGAAAACACTCAGGTGCTGCCCCCACATCAGGAAGTGCACCAAAATTCGCATTATGTCAAAAAGTACAAATGGCAAAAACAGCTTACTGCTCCTTCAAAATGGAAAGGGAATAATTATTAATGTTAGTGATCACCCCTGTGTTTTACCTGCACTGCCATAGTGGCTGCTGTCGTAAAAAAAAAATCAGCCTGCTAAAAATAAATCTACTCGTCCCTTAGCCTCCGGGGGGCGCTCTCAGCTCATGGGCTCACCTGCTCACTGAGTTCAACTGTCAATTTGTAGGAAGTGTAACGTCCTTCAGTGGAGCTAACTGTTAGTGTGGAAACTGCACAGGTATAATGTATAAAATCAAAAGTTGAACATGGGGTTAATTTGCAGCTGTACCCAACTAACTGAAGCTCAGGAAAGACAGTAAGTTGTAGCAGGTAAACACGATGAAGGTGTGTACAGGTATGTGAAAATTCAAAACAAAAAAGAAAATAAAGGAGGTTCATTGATCTGTAAAAGCTGTGTTTACTTCAGCTACACACTGATAATTTCACTTTGACTCAGCCAAAATCAAGTAAAGTCCTTCAAGTCATAAACCACTTCAAGAACCTGTTTGAAGGTTTCAGGGGTGCAGCTACACATTCCATGAGTGTGAGTATTGTTGCTGACAATGGCCATCCCTTTATGACCACAGAGGACCCATCTTCTGTGGCTGCTACCAGCACATGCCGCGTCCAAAAGGTCAGATCATCTCTAGTTGGTTTGTTGAACATGGCAAGTACTTCACTGTACCCAGCTCTGAAAGCTGGTAATAATAATACTAATAATGGATTGCATTTATATAGCGCTTTTCAAGGCACCCAAAGCACTTTACAATTCCACTATTCATTCACTCTCACATTCACATACTGACACAGTGGTGGAGGCTACAGTTGTAGCCACAGCTGCCCTGGGGCAGACTGACAGAAGCGAGGCTGCCATTTCGCTGGCCAACACCAGTAGGCGGTAGGGTAAAGTGTCTTGCCCAAGGACACAACGACCAGGACAGAGAGCTGAAGGATCGAACCGGCAACCTTCCGGTTACAAGTTGAGCGTCCCAACCCCCTAATAGCAAGGTACAACAGCTGAAGCAGCCAGTGGGTATTTGTGCTGTTGTGGTAGATGTGCAGATCTGCATCTCCTACATGATTGGTTCTTTTATCAGTCTGTAGGCTTATGTTATATTGTAATTTTCCACTTATAAACTTTTGCAGTGAACCAAAGTAGTATTTTCCTAACTTACTGTATTCTCCCAACCGACCGTACGGTAATGAGTGAAATGAATAAAATGCGACTGTAAACCATTAAAGTGTCTTCCAGTCTGTTTGTTTTTTCTCACATTATTATTGGTGTTTATTCTGAATAGCAAGCCTCTTCCACCTAATTCAAGGTAGTTAATCTGCAGGTTGGACATTCAGTTAAACAGTTTATTTGTATTAAACGCTACACCATCTGACAAACCTAGGGTCACCAACCATTCTCTTTTTTTGCACTTGTTGACTTGTAAAAGCCTATATGACATTTTTTTTAATTTCACCATTCATTAACCACACAGAGAAGGCATTGTTTAAATACGTTTTCTTTTAGCACACATTATTAATAAAGCTCTCCATGTCTCCGCCAAGTGTCCTATTGTTTGGAAATCAACTATGATGTGCAACCAAATTTGCGCTTAGTAACTAATTCTGTTTTACTGGTATGAAGTAAAACATATGAGTTTGTCCTGTAAAGAGACTCATGCACCTCTCAAAGGGCTGCAGTCATGACAGAGAGCATCCTTAGCATAGTTATCAGCAGCTGGTAACATCATGTCCAAGATAAGAGCAAGCCTTACTCCAGAGCGTATCCACTGCAATCATAATTCATGATCTGGAAACTTTGCTAACTTGTCATTTTTGACTGGATTTTTTTTTTTTATTTAATTTGAAGTTGTATTTGAATTCATGGATAGAAGCCATTTTTAGTTTCCTATTTCCACATTATTTTTTGTTTAAATACTACTAGCACTCTAATTTGTATTACACAATATCTTGATTTAATTCATTTTTGAGTACTGTTAAAAACACATTTGATTATTTTCAAATTCATATGTTTTCAGGGTCATTTTAATTTGCTGTGGGATGAGGCAACAAAGTGTGACAAAGGTCACATAGGTGGGCAGACTTGTGTAGGTGAGGTACTGGAGCCCAGAGTAGGTTTACCCATAGGAAGTGGAGATAAGAGTTGAAATAATTGTTGGCTAATCGAAGAAAAAATAGGCAGATTAGTTGACTATCAAAATAATCGTTGGTTACAGCCCTAGTGTCCTGTTGGGTTGGGGTCAGGACTTTGTGCAGGCCAGTCAGGTTCTTCCACACCTTTCTTTGGTGCACTGGTTCACATTCTTGTTGGAACAGGAAAGGACCATCCCCAAACCTGTTTCCAGAAACTCCTGAAAAACAACCCCACACCATAATCCCCCCTCCACCAAAGTCTGCAATCAGTGCAATGCAGTTAGACAAGTACGGTTCCCCTGGCAACTGCCAAACCCAGACTTTTCTATTGGCTTGCCAGACAGAGAAGTGTGATTCATCACTGCAGAGAAAACGTCTCCACTGCTCTAGAGTCCAGTGACAGCGTGCTTTACATCACTGCATTGACGCCTTGCATTGCATCTGTTGATGTAAGGCTTGGATGCAGCTGCTGATTTTATGTGGCCTACCACTTCTGAAGTGGGAAAAACAGCAACTCAGCCAACTTCATGGCTGAGTTGCTGTTGTTCCCAGTTGCTTTCACTTTGTTATAATACCAGTTGACTGTGGAATATTTAGTAGCCACGAAATATCATGACTGACTTGTTGCACCAGTAATTCACTGAGCTCCTGAGAGCGACAAATTCTTTCACAAATATTTGTAGAAGCAGTGTTCATACATAGGCGCTCAATTTTATACACCTGTGGAAGTGATTGGAACGCCTGAATTCATTAATTTGGATGGGTGAGTGAACACTTTGGACAGTACAGCGTAGCTTGATTGCTTGAGGATTAAAGTTCTCCTGAATATTTTATGCATTTCGTTTGATTTAATTGGTCCTATGCATTGAAATTCAAGCCTTATCTAAGTCAATTTTTTTCAAAAACTTAAAACATTTGAACTTTATCAATAAGCAAACAGGAAATTTAAAAGTCATCAAAAAAATGAACACAATTCAAAGGCAAGTAGTGCTGCTTTAGATATGTCAAATAGGTGCTGAGTGCAAAATCCAGACAGCATGCTGGTCACGCCTCTGTCCAGATAAGAGCTCGTTTTATCTGTTAGGGAGATCCTCAACCTGTGGAAAAGATGAATCACAGGTTTCCCACTATGTGCATGTAAAGCTGTGGCATTCCTTGTGATGAACTGTTTAACTACACAGATGGGCGTTTCCGACCGGGAGAATCCGAGTTTGACTAATTACTGCAAAACCGTTAACTACTGTGAGTCACAGAGAGGCCGACTGAGCTCATATTGTTAAAACCAGGACAGTTTCATTAAACAACAAGAAAAAAAAAAAAAGAACTAATGTCGATGATATGTCATTTTTTTACTATTATGCATTTAAAGCACTTTCAACAGCTGGCCAGTGGTTTTGTAAAGCAGCAGCTCTGCCTTCACTCTAAATGTTGACGAGTTTTGCGGGTTTTTTGAGTCAGAGGGCAGGGCTTAGCTTGCCGCAGACTGAGGAAGGAAATATGTTGCCTAACTCTTGCCTGAGAGAGAGAGATTTGTGTGTTTAAGGTCGTGCTGCTTCTTGCATTGCTGCTTTTCTCTCCACTCCCTGCTCAGACGTGTTTTGTGCCACCACCAGCTTTTCTCAGCGAGGTAAGTCTTATCATGGATCAGTTTTATTGTTTTCCTCTACAGTTCTTCACTCTGATTTCTTCTTTCTATTCCTACTTTGTCTTTTGCAGCACTTTTCCATTTCCCTGTACTTCTCCCCTGTTTGCTCAGCACATTCCTGCTCCTGGACAATGAGTCTTCAGTTTCACGTCAGTGGGACTCGCCTCTGTCCATCCTTCCATTCAAAGTTTACCCTTTATCTCTGCAACACTTTTACAGTCAGCAGTGAAGAAAGCCCAATGTTTTCAATTTCCTTTCCTTTTACAGCTTTCTAACAATTTCCTTGAAGCTAGGGTGTGGCACTGAAGTATCCTCCAATCTGTGGCACTATTTTAGACAAGGAAGTACACCACCCTTGGCTTTAAACCACACACAGCGGGCTGTCACATTGAATTTAAGCATTAAAATGACACTGGGTTTCCTTTCTAACCCCTCTTTGTTTTTTAGTCCTCTCAGTATCTCTATGAATCTGTCTTGATTTCACTCACATAAATGTAGAGCCTATTGAACCACTCACACACACACACAGACACAAACACACACACCCTGTTCACCAATTACCAACTAACAGATTGCTCTCAGGTCTCTCCACGCCTGATGCTCTGTGCACCTCCATGTCGTCCACTCTCATATTTCATTGTGTGCCCGACAGCGCTTGAATGGCTGATTGGCTCAGTGACCCCATCAGCCTATCTTTGACCTTGTGTCTCCATCTAAGCCCTCCCTGTCCGCTCTCCTCTCCATCTAGCCACTTGATGCTTCAGTGAACAAGGCCAAGAGGGCATCTTTGTGTTTTTACCGTTTTAACCCCTCGAGCAACCTCGTTTTCTCCTCTGCGACTCTTCTTTAGTTTGCTTTGCTGTGTTTTTTTGCGAAAGACAGGATATTAGAGATCACAGTGCTGAGTTATTATGTATTAAATAGACCAGAGGAGAAACTACCGTACTGATTTTAAAATACCCCAAGTTATTTTAAAAAATCGCTGGAAGGCCCATGAAAGATGATTTTTGTAATATTGTTTTTATTCTTCAAGTTTATTTCACTCTTTATGTTTGTATGTTTATTACTGACTGAAAACACATTCTGTGTTTATGTGCATGTTAGTTAAAATCTTAAAATTTTCCTCGCTAGTGCTTTTTAGTCTAAATTTTCAGTGTTTGTGCATCAAACAGCAGAGCTCCATCAAACCAAACAGGTCCTCTCTGCTGTTTCAGTCTGAAAGAGGTTTTTTTTTCTTGCTCCCTTGCTTTTCTTCGTAAATGAAACAAATTCCAAAATTTGGAAAATAATAAAAAACTAAAATGAAGTTAGAAAGAACAAGAGAAATATTTATTTATATGTTTAATGGAAACTGCAGTAAACGTAAAAGAAGCAGCACTTTGGAGGTTTGATGCCAGGCTTGTAATCTAAAAATGAGTTTAGCGTTTAGCGTTCGGCTTCATTGTAATGAAGTCATTTGGGTGGTTGCAACTGGGCCATGCAACATCTTGATCATTTTCCTTTTCAGCTGTTCTGTTGTAGATTTACTGCTGTGGAGGAGTTGATGGTTCACTTTCCCCTGGCAGCCCGTTCACACAAGCCATACTTGTTCAGTGTTTTTCCTTCTGTCACAAACTTCAATATTTACTATGCTAACCTAGGCCGGCAGAGTCTGACATGTAGCTTTTGGGCCTGATCTTGGGGGTAAAATCTGCTGGGACGTATGCTCCTGAGCATATTATGACATTGTGTTAACACACCTAAATGCTCCAGATCTTCAAACTGCTAAAACTCCTGCGTCTTTAGAGGTTCTCACTTTTATCGGCGCCTGGCTGCTACTTACCTTCTGAACCTCTGAGTTCCTGTGTGGATACAGAAATGCTGACCTTAGAACGGCCCCTCGCTCCTGTTTTAAATAGAGCAAACGGGGACAAGAGGAAGAGATGGCGATAGAGGAGGGGGAAACAGTGGAAAGACAGAGAAGCCTGCAGCTAGCTCTCACTGTAATTATCAGCTTGGTGTTTAGCTTTAGCCAGGAAACCAGGAACCCGACTCTCCCCACCTCCAC
This sequence comes from Hemichromis elongatus, assembly GCA_015108515.1. NCBI lineage: Eukaryota > Metazoa > Chordata > Actinopteri > Cichliformes > Cichlidae > Hemichromis > Hemichromis elongatus. The sequence goes on from VUQR01030937.1 coordinate 9,549, forward strand.
ACACACGCAGCACCCTATCTTCGGGCCTCAGGTAGGCTTTCATCACTCCGGCTTCAGTTACCTCCCACATATAAGCTAACAAGCCCAGGTGAGCTCAAGCACTCCTCCTCGTCAGATCCCTCAGTATCTTACAACCTGAAACACACAACACACACTCCAGTGGACACGCAGAATGGACCTGGAGTCAGACAGCATGCTGGAGGTACCAGAGGAGATCATACAGTTAAGTGGACCGGTGCTTTTATTTGTGCCTCCTTACTTACTCTTCAAGCGGCTGTCCAAGCACTGTAACCTTAACCCAGTGTCCTCTGCATGTGCCGCCTTTCTCCGTTTCCCTGCACCCCCTATACACTACTCAGTCTATATGTTCAGATGTTCAATTCACTGCTCTGTTTGCTCTATTGACAGTTTACAAAAATGATGCAGAGTTTTAAAAGCAGGTTGACATCCTGTATGGGCACAGTGCTGATAGCATTGATGGATATGCTGTTTTCTGCTGCCTAATGAGTAGTTTTAAGACACATAGTGCAGCAGAGCTGGGAGCAGCTTCCTACATATTGGATCATTACTTTAATCCCTATAATTAAGCTAATTGGTTGTTTTCCAGCCCTCCTTTATTCGCCTGTTGGCTCTGTAGCAGCAAAGTTAAAACATAAACTGCTGATTTATATGATGATAGAGCTGAAAGAACGTGTGAAAGAGTAAGTGCTCCACCCGCACTTTTTTTTAACCAGCTTATCTATGTGTCGGTTGGGGCTCACTCTGAATGTGTAATGACACCCATGTTTGCCACCTTTTTTTTTTTTTTATTAGTTTTATCGCATGAAAAAAAAAAACACAGCTTCTTAACGCTGCTGAAACATTTTTATGATTAGGTTGATGATAAATATGTGAAACTGCAGATATACATCAGCACGCATCAGTATGATAATGATAATATAAAAGCTGGGAAATCGTTTTTCTCGCTCGTCATCGACACTGAAGTTTAATTTTATCAGTCAGCTCTTTTGCCATCTTGAAAGTCGATTTTTGGCCATCAAAACCATTTGTGTCATCGTGAGCTGTTTAGCCACTTCCTGTTTTATTTTGAAGGCTCTGTGTCTTTTGTTCTGTTTCCCACCCTTTTGTGCCACACCTGTGGTCTCTTAGGAAATCGGTCTGCTTAGTATACACCAGTCAGGCATAACATTATGACCACCTGCCTAATATTGTTCTGGTCCCCTTTTGGTGCCAAAACAGCCCTGACCATGGACTCTACTCGACCTCTGAAGGTGTGCTGTGGTTTTCTGCACCGAGATAGCAACAGATCCTTTAAATCCTATAAGCTGCAAGGTGGGATCTTCATTGATCAGGTTTGTTTGTCCAGCACGTCCCACAGATGTTTGATTGGATTGAGAAATGAGGAATTTGGAGGCCAAGTCAACACCTTAAGCCTGTTGTTGTGCTCCTTAAACCATTTTTGAACCATTTCTGCTTTGTGGTATAATCCTGCTGAAAGAGATGGTGGAGGATCTAGAACATTTTACATGGGGGGCCAAAGGAGGGGCAGAAGGTCTAGGCAGGGTGGCGCATACCTGTTCAGTGAAGTATGTGAAAATTCCCTGTATGTAAATTGAGTCTAGGCCACCTCCTTAATTACTCCGTGGACCTTTTCTCATGCTCACGTGATCTTCGTTAGTGCTTTCGATGGTGGACAGGGGTCAGCATGGACATCCTGACTTGTCTGCAGCGATGCATACACAACAAACAGATGATGAACTATGCACTCTGACACCTCTCTATCAGAACCAGAATTAAATTTTTAGGTAATCTAAACTACAGCAGCTCATCTGTTTGATATATCCCTGTTTTGGATCACTTTTAATAGATACTGACCACTGCAGAATGGGAACACCCCACATAAGCTACAGTTTTACACCTGATCGGTGTAAATATATACTGCTTCGCACTAGTCGGTTGTCAGTTTGAATCTGTTTATTGCTGTTGTCAAATATTCCTTTCTAGTTTTAGCTCATGAGCTCATGCCATGGCATTACCTCAGTCTTCCATTTATTCGCAATTCACAGGAAATGCTGCTTCTCTTGCACTATTGATTGCATTTTAGTGAAACGTACAGTGACCACATAACTTTATCCAAATTATACTCAAAGTCAAGGTCCTGTTTGTCATTTTGCAGCACTTTTCAGTATTTTTACCTTCATCCATACTATTTACAGTTTCAGCAAATATTACAGCCAAACCACTCAGCAAAGTCAATGAGATCAGATTCTCAAGTTCATACAGTTTGTACAAAGTTGTAAAGAAAAAATTTTAAATGACATCCTGTTAGACGATGTTGATCATGGAGGGAGTTGTCTTATTGGTTCCATTACTTCCTCGTTATATAGGTGTGGCCTTCATATCACAAGCTAATATGATCAATGCAATAGTGCTGCTGCGTGCTCACAATTTCATGCTTTTTATACACATGGTTACTAATAATTATACTTTCACAATTTTGAGCTCAAACACTTTCATTTGGTGGTGACTGACATTAATTTGTCTGGATCATCACTGTTTCCAAGCCTCCCTGACTTCTCAATGGAGTCTAACTCTCACTAGTTTGTGTCGTACAGCCAATGACAAAACATTCCTTCTAGTCGACCGTGGGCCTGATGAGCTACGACGTCACTAACCCTCAAGTTCCCATTATAGTTTTCTTTGTTCCTCATCCATTGTTAGCTTTTTAAGGTCATTCTTGCATGGCTGTTGGTGGGTTTTATCAACCTTATTGACTCCTGCTTGTATTGAAACCTTGGTTTTGGCTTCTGTAGCCTTCTCCTGTGAGCCATTGCAAAAGTAATTATTTTGTTTATGGCTACCTTATTTAGGGAACCGTAAAAGTCGATTTCAACATGGTCTGTCTTCATCCAGAAGATCTTAAGCTGTACAGCAAAGACGTTGGCCTTAAATTAAGTTACAGTTTTTGTTTTTCTGTTTAAACAACATAATTTTTTTTTTTTTTTAAATGGCCACTGTCCCAGGCTTTCAACATATCTCTTGGTCTTTTTCAGTAGATAAAGATCGCTGGGTTAATCACCCTAAGCTCACAAAAGAGCAAAACCTTCACGCACATGATTAAATGACTCATCCCCCCCTGCCGAGGACAACTTAGGCATGGTTAAAAGCTCTCAAAACAAGACACTTCAAGCCTTTCCAGTGCGATCTGTTGCCTTTTATTTCTTTGCAAAAAAAAAAAAAAAACGATGAATCCTCGCCCTACTAAAAATATATATAAATAATAGTTTGGTTAATAGGGCAAGTATTGATGTTTCATTTTGTAAATAATAGGTATATGGTTTTTTAAGCCATGATCCATCTGTTAGGTCATTTTAGATGTAGCTGGCGTTTTCCATAATTAATCTGATTTTCTGTCATTTTATGTGGGCAATAAGACTAGCGACCTGTCCAGGGTGTTCACCACTCCTCCCTCTATAGCAGTTCGGATGGGCTCCAGCACCCCCACCACCGTCACCTGGATAACACTGAACAAGCATAAAAAAATCAGACGGCTGGTCAGAAATGTACAGTACACATATCATAAAGGGAACATACGTCATCCTTACCTCCATTTTCCACTTATCCAATTCTGGGTCATAGGGGGCCGAAGCCTTAATAGGTACGAACAATTTTAAAAAAAAATTGCTTTTAAATTGTGGAAACTTGCAATGTAAAAATACCATAGGGTACAGTGAGAGATAATGAAATGTTGGTGATCTGATCCCCCTACAAGGCTAAACGTCGGCTCTCGTGCAAAGAAAAACCAACTGAAGTGAGGAAGACGTGGGCGTGTGGTTGGGTGACACACTTGTTTCTGTACTACCACAAAACACAAATTTTTCATTGCTAATGAAAAACAAAAGGGGCACGAGTATGTGAGTCCACCCCGGCCTCGTTCCCACCTGGGACACCGAACTGTCTTTGTGCAGTGGCACTAAAGCTGCATTGGTGTCGTGTTGCATAAAAGTCATATAATGTAGCTTTTGGTCCTTACGCAGCAAAATAACCCACACTTTGTGTCTGCTCGAGTTGTAATTACACTCATCACACTGTCTCCAGCCTCTGTTCTGTTGCCTTAAAGCAATTGCGGTAAGCGCGAATCAAACAACCTCCGGCTACATTTAGAAATGTACCTTCTACTTCAGTGTGGAGAGGAGTGTGCGTTTAGTTTAGGCACCTTTGAAGAGTAGACAAGAAAGGTCACGTAAAGCCACTCAATTTAGACACGCTGTGGCTTCTACTTCCTCTCTTACTTCTACTTATTCCAGCCAAATCAGTGTACGCGCTCCCATGTGGAACAAGTGACACTGTTTTGCCACTTCCTGTTTCTTCTTCCTTCTTTAAGGGACAAGATGTGTGACTCGGATGTCTTAGGGAGCTTCCCATATGCTTCCTAATCTTTTTTTTTTTTTTATAACACCTTTTTTTCTTTGTTCTTTCCTCCATGCAGTATGCTCCCCTTGAAGCCAGTGCCAGGTCAGTTCAGCCCAGAGGTCCGGCAGCAGGGCCTGTGGGTGTGGAGGGTAGAAAAGATGAAGGCAGTGCCACTAGGGTCCGCTGAGGTGGGAGCTTTCTACAATGGAGATTCCTATTTGGTGCTGGATAACCGTGGGGAGGAGGGAGCCGACCTCCACATGTGGATAGGTAAGAGACTGAAGACGCACCTGGCTTATGCAACATGCTACACGATGCAAATCAAACACAAAGTAGTCTTGACTTTACTTGGAGGAAAAACAATGGAACAGTATCTGATTTCCACTTTACTCCACCCAGTAAAAGAGCTAAGCATTGTCTGGTGCTCGCTACACACCTAACCCTGGCTGAAAGGATAGTAACCACCCCGCTGATGGTGATGACACACGAGACACTCTGCTGCATCACTGTGTGTTGAGAGAGGCTGGATGAAGAGGGAAGATGAGGGAATGAGTCCAGAGGGAAGCATTAAAAATACAGGAGCACTGTTATAGTACTCAAATGCGGCTGTTGTTTCCAGCATGTATCCGGTGCTTTGGTAACACAAAGCCGATGGTCACAACTTGGAGAGCCCTCTCTTCACTCAGGCGTGCACCTCTGTTAATCCTCCCTCCCTCTCTCCTTGATGGACCGGCTGTGTCTTTGTGTGTCCACCGTTTGTTTAGTTCAGCTTTTAATAGGTACAATTTACACATTTCCATTAAATATGCTGCATACAGGTAAATAATAAAGCTGCTATTTGAAAATGTAGTAACCACACCTTTAATGCTTCCACATAAATAAAGAGGGTAAGTAGCAGCCACGTTCTGATAATCAAATGCACTTGACCATCAAATGGTTTTAGGTTTTAAGACTGTTTTTTTTTTGTTTTGTTTTGTTTTTGTTTGTTTGTTTTTTTGACATCATGCTCATAAGTATAACTTGCAGCAAAAGGTTTTCCAGAGCAGTTTTCAGCTTCACCTTGGTTTTTCACATCCCCAGTCCTTTATAAATGACCTGAGTTTTTCTACTGGAAGAAGATGCTTCTGAATGACCTGTGCACCCTCCCCCCCTCCAGGTGAAAAATCATCTCGAGACGAGCAGGTAGCTTGTGCCATGCTGGCCACCCAGCTGGATAATTTTCTGGGTGGAGACCCCATTCAGCACAGGCACGTTCAGGGCTTCGAGACTCCGGAGTTCATGGAGCTCTTCCCCCGAGGGGTCAGCTACAAGGTGAGCAGGCCTAATTCTAGATGGTGCTGGAAACAGCGATGTGTTTGGAGACCTGTAACTTTATTACCACAGCACATCTGTGTTGTTCATAATGAAATATCAACTGCACTGAATTGTGCACTACCGTTTAAAACAAGCAACAACAAGCTTTATAACACAACATTCTGTACTGTTTGATTTTTATTTTTAATTTATTAGTTTATTTTTAGGAGACTGAGGTGGTCAGATCTTTGTAGATTCGGCCACCTCAGCTACATCCTTGGTTACATAAATAACTCATTTTATAATTTTAGAGCTCCTCATGACTTCTTTACAGGTACCAATCTGAGCTTGTTAAAACAAATCAATGTTAAGGTTGAAATCACTCGTCTAAGGCTACGTCCACACTAGTCCGGATCGATTGGAAAACGGAGCTTTCGTGCAAAAACGATCCGCGTCCACACTATCATTTTGAGTCGTTTTTCACACCTTTGCGCATCCAGTACCGTGCATGCGTGAAACATTAGACGAGACGACCTGCGTAATTTCCATGTGTTGTTTATTTACTTTCCGGCTCTTTAAAACGAGCGGCGAAATGGCGAGACAAAGCACCGACTGTTTCAAATGGAATGATAATGAGGTGGAGCTGTTGCTCCGAGTCACAAATGAGTACATATTAATCTTCAACACGGCCACTAAAAACTTTTAGCAAACAAAACGTAGCCTAAAAAGTCAACTGTTGTAAAACGTTAAAAAAATAAACAACCATCAAAGTCCCGTCCAAGTGATGATTCTGCTTCTCCTCACAGGAGGGTGGTGTGGAGTCAGGTTTCAGGAGGCCTCAGGGCTCCGGCACGGTGCAGAGGTTGTACCAGATCAAAGGAAAGCGCAACATCCGTGCCAAAGAGGTGGAGCTGTCCTGGAACAGCTTCAACAAGGGAGACTGCTTCATCCTTGATCTCGGAGAGGTGAGATAATCCATCCAAAGTAGGACATGCTGTTGAGAGGTGCAGCTAAACGCCACCGAATCATTTGCTCTTCTAGAATGTGTCAGAGCTATATGTGCACTACACAATAACCAGTTTGTTTCACTTTTTAACCTGCAAATAAAATAAAGTACCACTTTTGCCACATTGTGCTTATCTAATCTTGGCGATTGTGCCCAGACGATTGTGTCGTGGATCGGCTCGCAAGCCAACATGTTCGAGAAGCAAAAGGTGCGAGAGATCGCCTCGCTGATCCGCGACACAGACCGACACGGTAAAGCCCGCATTGTGGATGCAAACGAGGGAGAAGAGCCGGAGGAGATGATCAAAGTAAATAAGTTTTCCTGTTTTGCTGTCTGATTGTTTTATTTAGATTGTTTTAGATTTTTTTTTTTCATATTGCAAGTCAATAATTACATAAAAAATCTTTTCGAAGTTTTTTGTTTAATTTTTTAAAAAAGCTTTTCGATTGGATCTCTTTGTAGTCTTTATAAGATGTTTTTGTGCTGCTGTGCAGGTCCTAGGAAAGATTCCCACTTTGCCAGAGAGCACGTCAGAAGAGGACAGCAAAGCAGACGCCTCCAACATAGCCTCCCTCTACAAGGTGAGCTCTATATGCAGAACTATGGACACGACACTGACGTCTTAAACCACCATTCCCATCACTGCCCACTGCATGCTCGCTCATCAGGTGTCTGATGCCACCGGTTCCATGACGACGACCAAAGTGTCCGATAAGAGCCCGTTTGCCAAGGAGCTGCTGGTTCGTGACGACTGCTTCATCCTGGACAACGGCTCCAATGGAAAGGTCTTCGTCTGGAAAGGTGAAGAGCTGCTATTCAAACTCGAAGTAGCACCTCCTCATATTTGATACCTAATAGAATTAAATTGTAACAAACACAGTAAAGAATAATGATTGGCAGTTTCACAGGGAGGTGAATCCAGGGATCTGATTGGTGTAAGGATTTCTTAAAGAGCTATAGCGGGATTTAAAGTAACTGTACAGTTTCACAATGTCAGCTTGTTAAAGCAAATCACCTCTGAACTGATCAGACGACACACCAAAGGCAAATTACTACCATAGAAACATGCACATTTCATTAGGTACACCTTATCAGTGAATCGCATCGCAGCAACTCTGCATTTAGGGATGTAAAGATGATCAAAGTCGCTTGCTGAAGTTCAAAGTGAGCATCCGGTGGTTTAAGTGACTTGGTTGTCAGTTCCAGATTATGTGTCTGACTCTTACAGACACTGGTGACCTACTGGGATTTCCCCACACAAACATCTGTATAGTTGACAGAGAATGATTTGAAAAAAGAGAAAATCAGAGATGGGTCTCTGGGAGAAAATGTTTTGTTGATGTCAGAGAGGAATGACTGGACTGCTTGAAGCTAATATAAAGGCAGCAGTACCTCAAATAAACACTTGATACAACCAAAGTATGCAGAAGAGCATCTCTGAACAACACGGTAAACACCAAACCCTGCAGCAGATGGGCTCCAGCAGCAGAAGACCACACTGTTTGCTAATGTTGCAAAACCAGTTTTACCCCGGTTCTTTTTATTCACCGGACCTCCAGAGATGACACCAGGACTCAGTAGATCACTTTTACTAAAACCTTTTATTTAACAAACCATTAATATAAACCTCAACACGACCCGGCTATCGGTGCTAATCTCAACCCTCTTTTGTCTTCCCAAGAGTCTTAAAGAAACGCTCCCTATCATAAAACCCACGTGATGTGTTGTAGACCCCCCCAAACCTCCAAGTATGCCTGTGTGTGTGCCTGCACGTGAGTGCCTGCATGCGCGTACCTGTGTGCCTGTGTAAGTGCGTGCACGTGGATGAGAATGTGGATGCACTAGCCTGTACTTATCTGTGCATGTCTGTGCTTGTCCCTCTGCCTACGTGACTTCCTGCAGGTCATAAACGTGTCCACCTCCCAAACCATAATTCTTAAAGTACAAACAAACTTACAAACAGAGTCACCAACAGATCACCAACATTACGACCCCCACTCCTTCAATACTCCTTCCACTGAGCCCTGTCCCTTTGTTTCAGTCACAGAGCTCAGGAAGGGGAGGGGTCGGCCCTAAGTTTATGACACACCTATGGGCTTTTATTCTTCACCGGGCAGCGTCAGCATGTCTCTATATTATTTTATTTTTATTTAACACATAAGTATTAAAAACTTGAAATATTCCTCACTAAGAAAAGTGCTATGAAGAGTTAGGGCCGCTCTGAAGGCAAAAAGGGGATCCAAGCTTGTGCTTGCAAGGTGTACCTAATAAAGGTTTTAATTGAGTGTGTCGAAAATAACATAAATAAAAACTGAAGTCGGGTAACTCTAAAGTTACCCTGAAAGCCCGTGACTCTCAAATAGAGGGAAAAAATTAACATTCATTTATTCAAACATCAGGTAACGGTGCAAATGCTGAGGAGAAGAGGGTGGCCCTCCAGATGGCGGACAAATTCATCGACCAAATGAATTACCCTCGCATGAAAACACAGGTACCGCTGCTAACACCTGCTCACGTTAAACACTTCAAACCAGTCAAGCGTCCTTCTTTACTGTGGACAGGAAAAGCTCGTACCATGTTTTAGTTTCTATTCTTACAGCCACAGATCTGACATGTGACTTCATGATGTCAACTGTAAGGTCTCTTATATAAGCAGTAAGCAATAAAGTTTTATCTGCATTGCACTGCAGGTGGAAATCCTGCCACAGGGGAAGGAGACCATCATTTTCAAGCAGTTCTTCAAAAACTGGAACTGAGCATTTCCCTGGGAATCCTGCACATGGAGACAAGGCTGTCTTCAGAGAGCACCTGTTACAAAATGCATTTCTTTGTTTTTTTATATATATACATACTTGTATGTACATACTTGTTAGCTGCCTCTTGCCTTGGACTTAGTAGAATCAGAAATGTGATGCCACTTTTATAAAAACAAGTTCCTTGTTGTAACAGAAAATGATATAATGAGAAATATTAGATATAACTCAAGTTAAAGATAGTAAAGATGGTAAATGATTTTTTTTTTTACATTGGTTCAATGATGTCCCAGTTTTTCCTGCATTTCAAAAATAAATGTAAAACTCTGGAAGTTGTGCTGATTTTTTATTTTTTTTTATCGCCCCTCCAGTCGTCATGTGGGGAAATTAGCTGATGCTTATCAGTCACGTCTCCACCCACAACTGTGGGCTTTACATAACCTTTTTTCTAAACTATGCCCTCACTGCTGCCATGGCTGCACAAATATTACACCCAACTTTATAATAACATGCTGTTAATAATTAACAATAATTAGTGGTTAAACAACCTGGCATCATTAAGTCGGTCACAAGGGGGCATTGCGTTTATTGCTGAGTAATATGTGGCTCACTTTTACATAAGGGACCTTTAGAACAGAAAAACAGTTATATGTACTGTTTTTACCTTTTTGCCTGTTCAGCTTCAGATGCAGGAAAATCACATTTATATTTTTGCAAAAACGACGATCTTCAAGATTATTTTCACGCGACTTTTAAAAAGGGGATCAAGAGGAAACCTAAATAATCTTGAGAAGACAATATTACCAGGCTGTCATTATTTCATATCTGTGACATGTGTGAATCCCAGCTTCCAGTATCCAGAGTAAACCAGTTGTGTGATTTGAAAAATGCCAGTAATTGTTTCCTTCACTAACTTCCCAAAATGCTGTTATCATTCCTCTTCAACCAGGCCCTGTGTGGGTTTTTGGATAGATGCATGACCTATTTCCTACTTAGATTAAGTTCACAGGGACATGCGCTGGCCTTTTCTCCTAATGACTATCTTGCATAGCACAAAGCTTCTTTAAAAATCTGAAAGGTGCAGAGAAACACACCCAGAGAATCTCCCGCCTCCAGGTGTCTCTCAGAGGGGCTCAGCCTCTGATACTGATGCTTTTTTCTGATTTAACCAAAAATGTTTTTAACTAAAAAGCTCTGGTTTGGGCATTTATCTAAAAATTGTTACTCAGACAGCTTTCTGACTTGTCTCTGTGATTTTGGGGTGGCTGTAGCTCAGGAGGTAGAGCAGGTCATCGACTTATTGGAAGGTGTTTAAGTCCCCAGTCTGCATGGCCAATATCCTTGGCCCAAGTTGCATTAAAAGAAAGTTATTTTGTGAATGAAGCAAGATGCATAATGTTCAGGTAGAGTATAAAAGTAAAAGAACCAGTCCATTTACCATTCATAAAACTTGCAAATATATATTACAGCTTTTTTTTCAACATAGAAATCATTTTCTCCCCCCTGCCCTGCTGTGCACACATGAACAATGAAATTAGCCTGTGTGAAAGAGGCCTTTAGCTGCTTACAAGCTACCCTGAGCTCTCCTGTGGCCTCCCAGGCTATCACACGTCTTCTCTTAGAGGGATTTGTGTTGGTCAGCCACTATCTGGGAAGGTACTGGGGGTTTTGAATTCTCCTGATTTGTACCCAGGCTTTCTTACTGCACACTGCTTGTGTTCAAACTCAGTAAAGGAGGTTATGAAATGTTGCTGTTTTTTGTTGTTGTTTTAATGCAGAGATCCATTTTCAGTAAAGTACGCTTTTAAAGTCAGACTGTAACAGACACAGCGTGTCCTCCTCCTGCCCTCACTCACTTTAAACCTATTGGTTAAAAACATCTGATTCTAATTTTTCCTTCAAATGAAGAGTAATCCTAGAGGTTTGCAAACCCTTCCCTCTAACAGATTTGTTCATTTTCTTCAGTAAATAAATGCAAACACTCATTTTTCTATCTAATTTGCTGAATTTGATTCTCTTACACCAGCTGTGAAAACATTTGATCATATTTTAGGTTACACTCATGCTGAAGGTTAGAAAATTCACAAATGTTCCTTTGTGGGATGATCTATTGAGGTTTAATCTCCACCTGACTCCGTTTTAAAAGGCAAACTGAAGTTAGTTCAAAAACAAAAAAAAACTCAGCTGCTAATAGTTTACACTAAATTGTTGATTTTATTGTATATAAACAGAACAGCATAGGGTTCATGGGCTTGCATAATGAAGCTCTGACCTTGAAGTCACAGATAACCAGGCCATGGAAGAAACCCGCAATGATTTAGGCAAAAACTCAGTCCAGGATCAAGGCCCTTACTTTAAAAATCAAATCCGGACCAAATCTAAGTACACTGTAACTTTTCTTCTTCTTCTCCTGGTTATTAAAAGTAATCCTCTAATGTTTTCTTCTAACTCCTTCTCATGTGTCTGTTTCGTTTTGCTTTTTGCTTCTGTTATTTCCTGATGGTGTGGCCTGGAAAGTGCTGAGGTGCTGCTGCAGGACCTGTTGCACTACATGCATCCAGGTTTAAACACTCGTAGCACTGCTGCTCCACAGTGCAGTGAGATGTAACACTGATGACTAAAGGGGAATAAAGGGCAGCACGCTGATGATACATACACCGAAGCATGTGGTTCTGTGACCTTTCTGCATGTAATGCTGAATCAGAATACGAGAAACTTTATTTGTCCCAGAGGAAAACTGAGTCGTCATAGCAGCAAATATACAACAAACAACAAGCACTCATATAAAACAATTGTAGAAACAGAGTTATGATAGATAAATAGGTAAATATAGAGATATAGGTATATAAAAGGACAAGTATGTGTGCAAATATATGTAGTGGTGTACAAAAGTGACAGGGTGCACTGAGGTGTGATTAATTCTGTTCCACATTTATGGATCTGATACAAGTGGATCAATTAAAGAGTCTTATAGTAGTGAGAAGGAACAACCTCCTGTAACGTTTCCTCAGACAGTGAGGTTGAAGGAACCTGTTGCTGAAACTGCTCTTCAGATTGTCCAGCATGTTATGGAGGGGGTGGGAGTCATCGTCCATGATTACCAGCATTCTGTCACTGATCACCTCCTCCGGGGTGGCAAGCTTCATGCTAACAGACTCGGTTTGCGTCCTTTGCTTTACTGCCAGCACGCTACAGCGAAGAACATGGTGCTTGCAATAACAGACTGATAAAACATATAGAGCTTCCTGCTGCATACATTGAAGGGTCTGAGCCTTCGTGGTAAGTAAAGCCGGCTCAGATCGTTTATGTAGGCAGCGTCCGTGTTGGCAGACCACTCCAGCTTGTGATCCAGTTGAACTCCCAGATGACTATAAAAACATCCAGATGTGCATGCCTTCGGTCATTTTCAACAGAAGTTCCCTTTTTTCTGTCTTTTTGACACCATGCGATGCCCTTCCAAATTACACCCGCTCAGGTGTAATTCAATGGATGTAATCGGCAGTAATCAGTAACTTTTGTTGAACTGGAAAGGTGGAGATCTCGTTCTTTCTTCTTCTACTTCTTTATTAAATATAATTCATAATTTTCTGTTAAACAAAAGGAAATAAAGGCAGAAAAGCAAATCCCACATGATTTAGATCTGTAGTGTGTGGTGGTTTTATCTTTTAACCTCTAATAATTATTTATATAGCACCTTTATTCACAGAGTTACAAAGTGCTTCACATGAAGACTTAGTTAAAAACACAAAAACAGCAAAAATATTTAAATTAATCTTATATCGTAGTTCCAGAATGATGGCATTATACCAAGTCACTGAAATCTGAAATAAGTGGGGCTGAAGGTTCAACGGTGTCTTTTGCATGTTG
>VUQR01030938.1:0-36503 GCA_015108515.1 Hemichromis elongatus
TGCAGTCATGTGACCACTTTAACTAAGATGGTCAGACGGCATCGTACCGCAGTTGTTTTGTTTTGTTTGATCAGTTTCAGTTTAGTTTCAGTCAATAAGTTTTTAGTGGCCATGTTGAAGATTAATATGTACTCATTTGTGACTCGGAGCAACAGCTCCACCTCATTATCATTCCATTTGACACATTCGGTGCTTTGTCTCGCCATTTCGCCGCTCGTTTTAAAGAGCCGGAAAGTAAATAAACAACAGGCAGGTCGGCTCGTCTAACATTTCACGCATGCGCGGTACTGGACGCGCAAAGGTGTGAAAAACGACTCAAAATGATAGTGTGGACGGGGATCTTTTTTCCACGAAAGCTCCATTTTCCATAAGATCCGGACTAGTGTGTAAAGATCTATTATCAATGGTTCTAACTTGCATTTTTTCTCAGAAATCTGGTAACGCAGTACTTCATGTACACACTCATCTTTTTTAGGAACAAAGCAGCATTTAGATGGAATGAGCTGCAAAGTATCCTAAACTGCAGATGGACTTTCACAGATTTATAAGCAGATTTGTTTGTTTTATTTTTTTCCAACTTTTTAAAAAAAAAAAATTGCTCTGTCTCTTTCTCCTTCTCCATATCAGGCACACTGATGGTGATCTCCCTCCTGTCCATTGTGTATGGAGCCCTGCGTTGCAACATATTGGCCATCAAGATCAAATACGATGACTATGAAGTGGACGTCCGGCCTATGGCTTATGTTTGCATATTCCTGTGGAGAAGTTTTGAGATCGCCACGCGCGTGGTGGTTTTGGTCCTGTTCAGTTCGGTGCTCCAGCTTTGGATCCTGCCGGTGGTTCTGCTGAACTTCTTTGTTTTCTTCCTCTACCCCTGGATCCTGTTCTGGCAGAGCCACTCCCCTTTCCCTGAGAATATAGAAAAAACTTTGACTAGAGTGGGAACCACCATCGTGCTTTGCATGCTCACGTTTCTCTACGCCGGCATCAACATGTTCTGCTGGTCCGCCGTGCAGGTGAAACTCAGTGACCCAGATCTCATCAACAAGTCCCAGAACTGGTATCGCATGGCTGTGTACTACATGTTGCGTTTTGTGGAAAATGCCTCGTTGCTCTTGCTCTGGTACATCTATAAAACAGACATCTACAAGTTCATCTGTGCCCCACTGCTGGTGCTGCAGCTGCTGGTGGCCTACACCATCGCCATTGTTTTCATGCTGGTCTTCTACCAATTCTGCCACCCATGTCGGAGGCTCTTCTCCTCCAGCATGACCCAGGGCCTTTGGGATTGCTCCTCACTTCTCTGCCTGATGTGCAGCTCTGGCTCTCCACAGAACCGGCCCATGGGGAAGGAGGCCCCGACCCCATCTGAGCAAAAAGAGCCAGCCAGACAGCGGCCCCACGACACAGCCAGCGACAGCACAGATGACATGCCTAACGACACGACGTATGACATGCTCAATGACACCACCTTCGACACGCCGAACGAAATGGACAGCAACATAGGAGGTGGAATAAATGGGGACATTAGCCACAGTATACCCTGCACCGTTTAACGCATCATAATTATTCTTACGTGCCATTAAGACGACATTATCTAACCTTTTTAAGTGCCACATGGATCCCACTTTGATCTCATACATCCATCGCAATTCTTCATGAAGAAAATGTGTCCTTAACATGAGAGCTATCCTTGCTGTAAATGCACAGCCTCTCTTATCAGACTACATGCCAACAATTCATCCTGCAGCCTTTAAAACAAAGAAAAAACCCACAGGCACCATCACCTCACTCTCTTCTTTAGGGTCCACGTATATGCTGCATTTACTGATCACAAGGCACCAATGCATTTGAAGTGATTGTATTTAGTGTCCCTTTGGCATGCAGGCGTGCATGTATGGAGCCTCAGACGAGGTGTAACTGGTTACTCTGCAGAGGAGGGGGAGAGCCGGCCCCGTGCTAGTTTTTATGGCCACAGCTATGCTTTTGTACTCCTTAATAAGAGCTTTAAGATTAAGACGCGCTGCTTCCGTGACGTGCTCGTGTTTCTTGATGAGATGTTAATCGCCACACGTTTTTAAACAGCCTGTTCTATCGCTAGATATGTTACTGTAAAGCATGGACATTCCCAATGTCTTTTGCACGTTTACACAAAAAAAGGACTTTGGTGATTTGGTTCATTTGTTGAGCAGCAGCAGCTGTAGTGATGTGCTTTGTTTGTATGTATTTGCATTTTTCTTTTCTTATTTATGCCTATTTTGTCTGTCAACTCTGTCTCTGTCTGTCCGTCTCTTTAGTTGGAAAATTTATACTGAGTGCACACAAAACATTTACTGTATCTAACTGAAAAAGAGTCTGTTTGGAACTGTTCAAAGTATTTATTCTTATTTCAACCTTTAATGTACTAAGAAAGCGAGAGAAAGACATTGTGGTTGTTTTTGCACTAACTACTTTTTGCAACGTTTCTGCAGAGAGATGATGACCTTGGGAATCACATGAATGCTTCTTATGTTTGTACAAATAAGAAAAGCACCATTTAAGCCAAAACAATTATACTTAATATACACATCAAACGCATAGACACACAAAAAGAGGCACTGAAATATGAAGTCTTACTTTTAAAAAAAATTAAATTTATATTTATATGTGAATATTTTCTTGCATTATTTTGTCTCATTACGCCATATGAATCTGTGCTGACCTCTAGTGGTTGATCAGTGAAACTGCTTGTTATGACAAATTCCCAGTTGCATATGACTAGTGAATTTTGTTCCATCCTGACTTACAGAAGTGAACTAAAGGGATCTGTGTGGCTAGTGGGATGCTCTAAATACAAATTAAAGGTGCCAAGTGTTTCGTTAATTATCTACTTT
The DNA here is from genome assembly GCA_015108515.1 of Hemichromis elongatus. Classification (NCBI taxonomy): domain Eukaryota; kingdom Metazoa; phylum Chordata; class Actinopteri; order Cichliformes; family Cichlidae; genus Hemichromis; species Hemichromis elongatus. Next base: position 2,874 of record VUQR01030938.1, read on the forward strand.
AGCAAAGGTGCGTTGGCACACCCTTTATAAAAGACTTCATTTCAGTCTGGTGGGGGTAGACACACAGAATATCAGAATGCTTAATCAGTAATAAAAAGAAATTTGACATTTAAATATTGGGAATAATTTGTGTTTCAGGTAAAAGGTGTGTGGCACCATTTTGCACCAGCTAAGAATGATACAGGGAGGACTGGCTAACGCCAACATACAAAGAATGTAAAACAAAAGTTTGTGACAGTAGGCTATCCATACTGTGCCATAGGGTAAGTCCCACCGGTGACATCAGGAACGAGAACAATCACTTCTTAAATTTTAAGACATTTAGAGCCATCCAAGCTTTTAGTTTAAAGACACTTAAAATTTGAATGGAGCAGTCATCCTTCCCAATAGTAGAGGCCAAAGTATTGAGCCCTGTGGAACCCCACATGACTAACATGAAAGGTTCTCTGAGCCAGGTACACTCTGAATCACTCATGAGCAGTTCCAGAAATGCCTACACAATGCTCCAAGTTGCATATAAAAATATTATGCTACACTGAGTTGAAGGTAAGTTTAAGGGCAAATTTGATGCTACAAAAACCAGATAGAAAACCCTCAAGGACAGTAATATATTGTTTCACTCCAACACTGGTTAAATCCGTCCTCTCATCCTTCGGCCTCTTTATCAACGCTCACTAAAACACATTGAGGAATACCTTTAACAACTTTACTGGACAAAATTCAACAAAAACAGTCTTGAACTTAACAGTAATACAGAAGATCTACAGATTAAAAAAAAAAAAAAATCCTGGTTACAGGAACTGACCATTAAAAGCATCACAGGAAAACATGCTGTCATGTCTAAACATTTGACTAAGTTAATAAAATATTAACGTAGACTAGTAGAAATACAGTATACTGTAGTGATTACTTACTTAAACAGAGCTTCTTTAACATACAAAACTTCTTATAGTCGTAGTTCAGTTTTATTAAGGGAACATAGTGAAGGAGACAAAGTTGCAAACATGCTAACATTTTCTAATTAGCAGCACAAAGCACAGTTGAGACTGAAGGAATGTCATTAATTAAAACAGACAAAATTAAAATCATTTTTCCTGAGGAATGGATAAATATCAGCGCTAAATTTAATAACAAACCATCCAATGAATGTTCAGATATTTCAGTCAAAAACACAAATGTAAACTTCCTGCTGCACACAAACAGCAGACATCGGATTTTACTTGTTAGAAAAAAAATACAGTCAACATGTGGTACTTCTGCGCCAAAGAAAACACCTGAGCATTTTTGAAAAGTATTTTTCAAACAGGTCTGCTTGCAGATCCTGTCTCCAGTCCAGACCAAACAACATTTTGTCACCATCAGACCTGCACATATTCACAGGCTGCCAACTCACAAACCAAAACTGTTGTTCATGCCTGCGGGGAGAAATAGATACTTGTAGTTCAGTGTCTACCAGAGAGGATCATCAGAGGATCTTCAGTGTCATTCAAGCAAAGTTTGAGACGTGACAGTGTTCGAAGATGGAGATGGCTGCAGGGTTGCCAGGCTGTCACAGCGCCACAGCTACAGCAAACACACTGACCACACAGTACATGGTGCGGTTCTCCCACCTGACAGTACAGCTCCCTGAAATCCCACAGACAAGCAGAAGAAATTACTCCAAATCATACCTGAAATACATGTTTTTATGATTCCTGTGATTACATTCATTAACCAGGTTTGTTGGCAAGTTATTTAATAGATCAAGAAAACTGACCAACAACTACTGCAGGACTATAGCCATGCATCATCAAAGGAGGCAAATCTGGTCTGAGTGTTGGGGGGGGGTTACAACCCACCTCTCATGAAGTCATTAACCGGGCTTAATCCAAAATGTAACATCAGCTTCATATCCAAGTTGCAAACACATATATTAACTATTATTATTGTCATTTCCACATTAATAGCTCCAAGTGGGCAGTACAGTGGTGTAACAGTTAGCACTGTTGCCTTATAGCAAGGAGGTCCTGGGTTTGAATCCACCCCCTCATGGGGGCTCCCTGTGCCTGTGTGGGTTCTCCTTAAGTACTCTGGCTTCTGTGTATTTTAGGTTAAATGGAGATTCTAAGTTATAGCAAGAAAAATGTGATTTTATTCTAACATTTGAACAACAAAACAAAGAGGAGGTCTTTGGCACAACTTCACCAAGTTGTAAGCTACACGGAGAAGAGAATAAAAGATCAGAATCTACAGAAACAGATTAACCCTAGTCCTTGACTAAAATCTTTTTTCAATGGCAAACATAATCAAAATTTCCTAGGATTAGGCTTAATCCATGTCTGAGAACCTGAGCCTTTAACCTCCTCTCCACGTGCCTCGGACGCGGGTGAAGCAGTGCCAGAAACCTCTTCTCTTAGGAGCTCTCCCTGTCGGCAGGGAAGTCTGGCCATCTACTTACATTTTTATTATTCCTCTATTTTATGCTGTTGGTGATTGAATACCTCTGTATTTTGGACCATTGTGGCTATTTTTTTGTTTGTTTTAAATCAGTAAAAAAAAAAACAAACAAACAAAAAAAAACACTAAATAAAACTGTGATTACTTTCTCTTCTTGGATGTGGAGGAGAAAAATGGCACGTCACTCTAATGTGTTATCTTTTGTGCCACTTACAATTAAAAATATTGGATTTAAATGATTTTGAAATAATCTTTGTTTGTTTGGCGTCTTACCATCAGTGGCTGTGTCCCAGTAGCAGGAGTTGGCTGTGTGTAGCCCAGCACCGCTCTTTTGCATAATCGTACAGTTTACTACGACAGAGCAGAGTGGGGTTACAATAAACACATGCTTACCTTCACAAGCAAACGCAACATATAAGCACGATGTCCTGGAAGCTCGCATTACGAACACAGAGACTTGCTCACCTATGTATTTAAACGGCCGCCCTTGTTTCACCAGGTGAGTGAGTGAATGCTCCACTATACTGGCAGTCCACTGGTTAACTTTACTCTGGTTATAATCTGTTCCACCGATGACGCCTTCAACACACTGAGACAAAATCAATAAACAGGAAGTCATCCATCCATCTGATTGCATTTAAAATACTGTTTATTATGAATGCTTTCAAGGATTAGAAAACATACCTCTTTTACTGAGACACTAATCTCATCGGGATTAAAGACGACCTGCAGGATCAGTTTTAAAAGAAACACAGGGAGGATCAGGGTTATTCCATAAATGTTCAATTAGTGCCTTCACCTGAGCCCTCAGCAGCAGCAGATTTATCTGTACAATCATTTTTCCTGTATTTAATAAAGTGACACAAAATCTGATGTTCATGCTATGAAAACAGCCCTCATTACAGGTCCATGAAGTACACAGGGCAGGCTGAAATTCAGCCCTTTAATTCATCATATTTTCCCCAGTCGACAAGATTAGAAAAAACGACCAAGAATCTCAAACGAAAAATCCAACTTTGACACCAATATCATGGCATACGTAATAGTTTTAACTGCACAGTTGAACTCCTCTGACACAGAGGAACGTAGACGTGTATTTGTACTCTGGATGTTTTATGATAATTCACTGGTGAAAGCCTCTAAAACCCAGATTTTCCCTTCATTGTTTAAGCGAGTATGTGATCGTTTCATGTTATGAATTTCCTTAGAAGTCATCCTACAGTATTAAGTCTGTCGGAAATGAAGGAAATGTTTTTGTGTTTTCTCCACTACACTGATGTGATGCCCAGATGATGACTTTCTTCCCAATTTATTAGGTACAATCCTCGTGAAAGAAAATGCCTAATTAGCCAATCATCATCAATGTTTCTATGTGGTTTTAATTCCTAGTATGTTTGCTTATATTAGTCAATAGGTTGTACTCAGCAGAATTTAGAAGCGTAAAGCGTAAAGAAATTTTCTTTTTTGCAGGTCATTTATAACTTCACTATTATATCTACTTCATGTTCTATATAATATTCAATCCAATCATTTTTTTAACTAACGTGTCGTTTCTGTAAACGTGATGGTTTAAAAAGTTTTGTATGAATTCTGATTAAAAAACAAAAACTGATATTGGGGTCATGTTAACAGTCAATTAAATTTGGCCTTTCGACTGACATGTACTTCAAAAACAAACCGTCTTCACTGCGACAGCTATTAGAAGCAATTTTATCGGTTTATTTCAATTACTGGGTGGAATAAATGCTGACAGACATGGTAAACGATGCTGAGCAAAATTAAATAAAGCGTTATCACCATAAATAAATCTGATAACTGGCCCACACCCCGCTAGCAGGCTAAGTTAGCAGCTAGCTGATTTAGCTGTAAGTTTACTGCTGACTGCGGACCTTTGGGTGAACGTAGCCTTTAAAGAAAGCCGTACCTCCTCTCCAGAGTTATACTCCTCCATCGCTGCCGTCAGAGATAACAGTGCTGTCTGCCCTCTTTGGGGTCGCCGGTGTGTCGGCTGTTATTGTTCCCGTTCACTTCCTCTTGTTCGCAGATGACGAGCGAAGAAAAGAGTTTGACCCACAGCCTGAAGCGGGACTCTGTTTTCTCTCTATCGCCTCGCTGTGGCTCAATTCAGACATTACAAAAGCATTTTAGTATTTTAGCACAGAAGCGCCACACAGAAAGACATATACTGGAAAACACAAGCGGAGAAAACATTTGTGAAAACTTTAGGATGAATAAGATCGATCTATGTTATATCTATCTAATATGTATTACACGTTAGAAAATTTACTATACTTACTATATTGCCCATATATGGTAAATAGATTTAAACACAGCATTTATAAAGGATAACTGGCAGGAAGTTATAGCCCTGGTCAAACTCTACATTTAACAGACTCTGAGAGACTCGGTATAAGATTTCTTTATAGACTACAAATCGCTCCTGTTGCTTTGCACAAGACAAATCAATCAATCTCTCTCTCTCTCTCTCTCTCTCTCTCTCTCTCTCTCTCTCTCTCTCTCTCTTTCATCTGTATAGTAAGTGCCATTCTGATAGGAAAACATAGGGAGCATCAATTGATTTCCAAGGAAAATAGTGGGATATTTAAAATAAAGATAAAATGTTCCTAAGCCTCCCATCCAGAGAGTTGCATCTACCCACAGCACATTAAAGCCTTCTGGAGAAGTTCCTTGTAATTGCCAGAAAGTGTATTTTACACATTGGATCAAAGCTTCTGAGCCAAGTGTTACACTTTGCTACCGGGAATGAAAGACTACACACAGCTTTGCTTTGTGTGTGTGTGTTAAACTGTTTGGTGTTCTTTGATAAAACTTAAGAACAAGTATTGGGGGAGAAACAAAAAAGACTGCACAAGAGCAAAATGATCTAATTGATTAGAATGATTACTAAGACTGATCGTTTTTTATTTTTACTGATTGCATTTTGCAGTGCACACTACCAGGAGTTGTCATATTCAAGTACTCTGCATGCTTTGGAGTAGCCTACTTGTAAAACAATCTTCATTTTTATTTGCTTAATGGTATGATGGCTGAGCATCCATCCATTATCTTCCTCTTATCTGACCTTGGGTCACTTTTGCAGCAGGGTAAACAGGATGTTGTTGACGCCCTTCTTCAGCAACACTTTCCAGTTCCTCCTGCAGGATCCCGAGGGGTTCCAACGCCAGATGAGATAAATAATCTTTCCAGCCAGTTCTCGATCTAACCCAGGGTTTCTTCCAGGTTGAGTAAATATCTGCAAAAACCTCCAGAGGGAACCACCTCAAGCAGCTCAAATGAGCAGCGACTCTATCGGTACTATCTATGAGGCTGAGCATGTATGAAAGCTGGACTGTGGGCAAAGGTGAGTGCCTGGGCACATTTTTAATTTGATTAAATTATTATTCAGTCATAATTCTGACTCTTGAAATAATCCCAGTGGGTGTTCTTTTTTATGAGTTACTAACTTTGGTTAACTAATTTGCGGCTAATTGCTCAGTGTGTTGAACAAAAACAGACAAATGCAGCTGCTTGGTGTGTTGATGGACGACTCAGATTGTGTTTGACATTTTAAATATAACCAGAAATCCTTTTTATTCCCCTACTGCACTGTTTAACAAAAACTGTGCAGCATACAGACATAAAGAAGTTGTGTGTATTGTTAATATTCATTTGTGTATTTTATCCAAAGATAATCTCTCCCCCCCCCACGTACTTTGTGAGACTAGTAAAAATAAACAGTCACTCTACAGCAGGCATCTCCTGCGGCCATTACCACAGAAATACAGAATCCCAGAGGATGCCAGCAGGGAAATCCATAATACATAATGTACTAGCAGTGACAAGAGGGAGTTTCCCTCAGCCTAGATCTGCACTGCAGTGTGTGCTTTATGAACCGACTTGTGCTTTAAAGTTTAATTTATACAGACAATAAGAACAAAAAGAATAAATGTCGCATTGTCAGAAAAAAGCCATTTCTCTCTCTCTCTCTCTCTCTCTCTCTCTCTCTCTCTCATTCACACACACACACACACCACGCCCCCTCCTGTCGGGAACACCCTGGCTGTGGATCGCTGCCTTCAGACGGTGCCGAGGCGCACCGACAGGCTCTCACACGGTTCATGATTCACGGGCTGACTCCGCAGCCTGCGGTGCTTCCTCCGCCCCTCGCCGGACCCTCACCGCCGTAAAAGGCGCGCAGACCAGGTAAGACACCGCCGCTCTGCAGGTCAGCCGGCAGCGCTCCGGTGAGCTCAAACACCGGCGCGTTTCCTCCTGCATACGGCACATATGGTCAGCCGGTGCAGCTTGTTCGCAGTTCCTGATGTTTTATTTGTGCCTTTTCCTTGTTTTGCGGGAAGGAAAGAGGAGGGGAGGGGGCTCTCTCTCCGTCCAACATCACGACCACGACCTCAGAGGACTGAGCACACATCAGTGGGTCCAGACAGCCCCGCTTCCTACCTAAAGTTAGGCGCGTTTGGGCAGGTGCATTGCAGCAGAAAGCTGGTATTTCCCATCTTCGACGCTATATTTACCTGTTCGTTAATTTAATAACCTGTTGAGAATGTGTTGCACTGCTGAACTTGCTCCAGTCGACCGAAGAGGTGTAAAAGATTATATGAAAAATAAATGAAGCGCAAACAGTGCGTGTTGAGATCTGAGCTGGGTTTGATGTGACAAGAAGTGACCGTGTAACGCTGTTGTTTCTTCCCATTCTTCTTATCATAAACCGAGTTTTAGCCTAATTATTGATGACCTTGTTCGCGCAGTCACCAGGATATCCCACCGGGGCTTTTCATGGGGGTTTCACCGTAAAGGTGACAGGCGCACAGCAGTGGCCTCGGGATGCTGCTGAATGTATGGAGGCTGGTTATCTGACACAGTGTTCATTGTACTCTGGCTGCACTGATAAAGAAAAAGAAACAGGCTGACCTCATTCTGCTGTTCATAGGTGGGTTTTGCTTCAGATGAGCAGAGGTGCATGTGGGTGATCCAAAAATTAAAAGTTCTTCTTCCACCGGGAGGTTAAAATGTTGTCAGCTGTAGGATTTCAAAACCTCTGCTCAGCTACCAACAGGAAAACATGATGTATGCAGGATTTATTTATTCATATTTTATGCTTGGGTGGCTTTCTATTCCATCAATTTGGTGCCTCAGCCATGGAGAATAAGTAATCATTGGTGACTCAAATGCATGTGTGTGTTTTTTGTTTCGGGATACAAAATGACAGAAAATTGAGAAAAGTGGAAAAAAGGATGTTTTGAGATTGGTTGTTTTGTCTGAATCAACAGCCTAATAGTGAGCTTTCACTCGAGAATAGTTAATTTTGTCATCAGTGATTTAGGCTCCAGAGTGAATTATTTGTTGGTAAATAATAATGTTTTAAAAGTGCCAAATAATTTTTTTTTAGAGAGGATGAAGTTGAATCCTTTTGGAAACATTTACCCAACAAGAAATCCCCTAATGGTATTTACATACCTGGCAAAAAAAAAAAAAAAATCTTTTAATGTTTCTTTCCTGTGTAATCAAAAGAACAGATTTATTTATTTTTTTTAAATTTGCAATATTTGATTAAAAAACATACTAATAATTTAAAGCACTGATTGAAATGAGGAACAAGTTTACCCCTCAGGTTAGATATGTGGGCTGATCCGTGATTAAATTTTATTTACTTTTCTTATTTGGCCTCAAGTGTTAAATCTTAGCAGCCAGTATAATGTGAAAATAGAAAAGGCCAATTCAACTTTCCCAAGTGGCTATTAGACCTCAGACAGGGTTGGCTGCTGTCCAGAGTGGCTACTTAACACTGACAAAGTAGATTCAAACAAGAACTGGCAAACGTTTTCATCTGTCAGCCCCCGTCCACGTGTTTAAAGACCCAGAGCAGCCGTAGATTTAAACAACACTGCTGAGCTAATGACCTCATGTGTTGCATAAATTTTTATTATGAACCCCTAACAACCAATGTAAAAGAGGCAAAAATGTACACTGCTGTTTCCTTCATTGCTATATAAGAAAATATCCTGCAGTGCTGTAATTTGTCGTACTGACGCTTCCCCAAATTCGTTCATTCAGCTCCTCTAAGCAATAGGTGCAGTTATCAGCTGAGGTTGTTGTATTGTAGTCTCGAGCAGGGTGCCACAGTGATGATAACCAACCCTTTGTGCAGCACACCCGCTGTGGGGGTTGTGAGGGGAACAAATGAGCGAATAAAAAATGAGTGAAGCAAGCGAATGTAGGGATTCCCTGATTTCTTAACACAAAGGCAGAAGAGCTCATCCAGTAGAGCAGAAAGAAATCCCTGGGGATTGCAGTCACACAGCATTAGAGGTCTCCGAGATCTGCCGGCACAGGATAGAGGAGCGTGTGTGTGTGTGCATTTGTACGTGTGCACATACATGTGTTCTTATGACAGACTCTGCAGCCGAATGTGCCAGACTGATATTTGTGCGCTACAAATCCAAAACCTCTGCATGAAGTTTAATCCAGAGTGTGACTCTTTGTATCAGATTGACTAGAGACAAAAATATTATACCACAAATATGTCAAAGTCTTATTTCAAAAGGCAAACTAGACAGCTACACCACCTTTGTGTAGCTGTCTAGTTTGCAGCATCTGACAACCTCATGTGGCGCTTGCGGTTGATGCTCGCAGCATTGTTGTGAGGTGTGAGATCTTGTTGTTGTTATAGATAAAAAAAGGTGAAGCTTCTCCGGGACGATGATAAACTGTTGCTCAGCCAGGATTTAGAGCCTCAATCTAAACTTGGTGTGGTCTTAGTCATATTAATTATTTTATATGAGAAAATATGTAAAGATATTTTTTGGAGTCTGAGAGCCAGAGTCGTCTGATTTCTTATGCTTCCTTCCATTCATTACCGCTTAACCAATTCAGGGTCCTGGGGGAGAGGAGGGAGTGTTTTTGGAGACTATCACAGCTACCATAGTTCAAATCGAACCTATGGGCAATTTAAAATCACCAGTTAAACTAACATCACTAACTGCATGTCTTTGGCCCGTGGGAGGAAGCTGGAGTAAGGATTTATTATGCTGTATGTGCAAAATCTTCAATTTGATGAGTTAGTTATAGCATTGGATAAAAGAAGAATAGCTAAGAATCGTGCCTGATGTGCTGTGTCCATAAAATATTTTATTAATATTCTTAGCTTTGTCCATAAACTGTATATAAAAGATGGCCATGGTTTCTCTCTTTTGAAAGTGTCTTAAACAAACATTCGGTTTATGTCTGTGGGTGAAAACAACATGGAGCAGGTAAGTGGAACGGGTTAATGTATACTAGTGAATGGAACTAGATCCACCCCCCATAATGCAAACTGCACACCAGGGAGTTTATTTCCTCCATTTATCTCCTTCATGAAGCGACCAGCAGATGAGCGATTGGGCGCATCGTAACCTTAAGTGACCTTAAGTGGATGGACATGAGCTCAGCAGTTAAAAGAATTTTAACCTTTGTGTGACTTTTTGTTTCTTTAAATTTTCTTCTTTAGTACTAAATTTATACTAACTTGTTGAAGGGTTTCTTTGTAACATGACTTCCTGTCGCTTCTCCCACTTCACGCTGCCCTCCCTTTACAGCAACACGCACACAAAGCTCTAGTGAAGCCAGAAGTTTAGGAGAGGACATAAGCTAGTGTCTCTTTAAATGGTCAGTTTTTATTCTATTATAATTTAATGGATTTAATTTAAGTGGAGTGGAGAACATGGATTTGGGAGATGGTGGCATGAAGCTTTAGTAAGGCAGAATAAATTTCCTATGAGCAGAGTAATAACAATATTTCATGCATTAATAATCTTTACCCTCACATGTCTGACTAAAAAGTTATTTTAAAAAAAAAAATTGCATATTCTATTAACAAAATGGGCCTAAAATCACACAAAAATATAAAATCTGGCTAAAGAAGGTCTATGGCTTTGTTTTTTGTAACAGCTTTTTACCAAATTAGAGCAGATATAAGCAAACTGTGAGCTCATTTCTTGCAGTAGCATTAGTGGTGGATTGCATTTTGATAATTTGTCTTTTATTTTAATTTTACCAGTTTGGAAATATCTCATACTTTCAGTCCCCAATATTTCAAGCTTCATCACCTTGTTAATGAGACATATGAATGAGGTGGGACTAAAAATGCATAATGTACTTGCAATTTCCCAGAAATCCCAGAAACTTGACATCCTTTTTTGTAGTTGTTATTCTCTGCCTTTGGAGAGAAGCCTCTTTGCCTCTTAAACAACGGCTCATTGCATTGCTTGTTTACTCATATTTTCACAGATGTCTTAAAGAATTATGGAGACTCACACATCGAACTGTCTTCCGCGCGAGTCATATTTAGTTTAAGCTTGGTGCACAATTACATTCAGATTAACTGCTTATGCTGAAACAAAGCTCCTCCATGCTGCTGCACTGAATGTCTGATCTCTGTAGTGCAGTGTTGTGCGGGGTTTCCCTCCCTCCCACTCACTGATGGCGCTTTCATCCGAAGCTCTCCAAACGCGTGCTGCTTGCCCGTTTGGTATGCAGCCTATAGCCCCGTGTGGCCTCAGAGACGAACCGCATCCCTGTTCAATCACAGCAGCAGCAAGGCAATCAGTAGGCAACCTGTCCAAACAACAACCCACAGATGTGGAAGGGGAGGGAAAAAGCATCTCGACAGCAGAAATGTAATTTGGAGGCAGTGCTGAGAGAAAGGGCTCAGTTGAGTAATAGATTGCTGGTCAGGGAGTGATGCCTCACTGTCGCCCTGCATAAACCTTGAATGTGTGGACACATGCCTCTGTGGGCGCTGCAGTGGGATGATGGGACACTTGAGCCTAAACAGTGTGCACACACACGAACACTGAAAATGCCCCTTTTTATTTGAAGTTGCATCCTTATCTTAGTGTTTCACAGTACTCAGCATGCTGACCAGGATGTTCCAGTGAAAAAAATCAACACAGCACGGTGTACATGTAACACAGGCATTAATTAAATTCATTTTTGACATTTTGTACACATTCAGGTGTTTAATCATAAGTATTTTAACAAGCTGCAGTGATGTGAATGGATGTGAGGAATTAATGGAAACATGCAGTAAACCTAGGCTGTGAAATGACTGCAGAGTTATGAATGATGAATAGAAAACTAATGATTAAAAAGCACTATATGTTTGAAAACCAACAAATGGGGGTATTACAGAGTTGAATGACTGTTATTTATCATTTAATTATTTGGCATTTTGCTTGTAAAATGTGGTCCACTTAAATGGAAATCAACTAGATTTGAGGTTGAGAGTTAAATCTTGATATTTAGATGCTAGGAGCAGACTTTTACTCCTATGACATGCTGTTAAAAACTATTAGTAAAGTAACTTTTTGACAATGAGCACAAAAATAAAAAGAACTGGTATTCCTGATAAAGGCTAGCTGCTAAGCTCTTAGTGAATAGACTTTTGTTTCCAGTAAGCACTGGTTTGGAAAACATAAAGCTGGATTTGAAGTCAATGTTTACCTGTTGCTGAGGAAAAAGGCGAGGTTTTATATTTCATCTGGTCAGCAAGGATCTTTATCAGAATGAGACAGGAGGTGACTGCCTTTATGTCGTCATAAAAGACGGAGACTCACAGGTGTAGGATTATAACATAGTCCATGTTGCTGTTTACATTTGAGTCATGTAATCCTAAACATTAATCAGTAGTTTCAGTTCAGTTTTCTACCGACCTCACCCATATTTGTCGACAAGGGCAAAGTCCTTATTGCTTTTGTTGGTTCTGAGAAATGTGTTGATTCGGGAAAAATGCGTTAGTTCGGAGAAATGCAATTATAGGGGTTTTTTTGTGTTTAGCAGTCCTCTTACATTAATGTAAGTCGGATCATGATGAAGTTTTTAATTCATTTGAGCACATCGAATTAAGTGTCTTAGTTCCTCCAATGAGGTTACAGTACATTGACACACATTTTTATATGTTACAACACATCCAGTGTGGCGTGATATCAAAAGTTGCATAAGTTAGAGATTATTGAAGGTTTATAAGTATTTGACTAATTATTTGTAGATTACAGAGATCATTTGCTAACAAACAGTTAACGTTGGCTCACTTTCATATTCACGCAGCTGGAGATTTACATGGTTGTGAATGATGATTTGTCTATTAAATAAAATACAGAAATAGTTCTTAATAAACAGTACTTATATAGTACTGGAAATGTGTTGGTGAGCAGCCTTTGAAAGGCTTCCAGTTGTTCTTCAAGCTGCCTGCTAATTACAGTAGCCTGCTTATGAGCAGAACCTAACTCACATTAGGTTAGTATGCTGGGCCCTAGTTACACAAGCCTAGAGACTGGCTGGCAACCACCGGTTGCTAGTAAAAAACTTAGTATTCCTTCCTGACTGATGTCAGTCGTGGTGAAATTGACTGCTAAAGCACTAGTTGTGTAGGCCTAGAGACCAGTTTGTGACCACTACTAACCACGGGACACTAGAATCTGTAGTTGGCAAGTGATTGCTGGTGGTTGCTGGCAGTTAGGTAAAACTGTCACAAAGATGTTAATGGTGATACACCAAAAATCTACTTGTGATTGCTTTGGTTGTTGGCAAATTGCTGTCATCGTCTTTTTTTGTATAGAAAACGCCAACTACTCGCCAACCAATGGCTAAGTGCTAGTGCAATGTGAACCTGAAATGACAGTTTGCAGATAAAGTAAAAGTTGCATGTTTGGAAATGCGTTCATTTTAAGTTAAAGCACAGCTTGTTACGAAAGCAAAGAGTCTTTGTTTCCAATTTGCATCTCAAATTTTGTTACTGCTTGGCCGTTACGTACCAGCTGTTTGCAGACACGTCGCCATCTTCTGTGCAAATTACAGGTGACCGTGGGAAACTGTTAGTGACCGCAGCAATCACAAAGACATTTTTTTTCTTTGTGCCCTATTTTACCTAGCAACAGGACTGCTTACCAACAAGTCGAGGAATACACTTTCTCCCACGCAACTGAGGCTTTAGACCTTGAGAACTTCGAGTGCAGCATTGCTATAAATCTATAATCTATAAGAAGTCTTCTAATAGAAGATCCACAGTCTAACCCAAAGGGTGAAAAAAAACTATTGCGGTTGCATCAGCATGTTTAGCTGCTGTTAAAAATCTGCCAAATCAAAGTTCCCAGGCTTGTGTCTGAGTTGTTGGTCCTTTCATTCAGTTCTGTGACTCTGATTGCATTTTGCTTGTCTTTGGTCATCCCACTCAATTGCAAAATTATCTATAAGTACAAGCATTTCTGCTTTGTTTTTACAGTGAACCTCTTGCACCTGCGCTCCTGAACGCTGTCTACTCTCACCAGTACCTGTGGTACCTTCAAGTAAAATTTTTTGTTCTAATTTGAAGTCTCCCATTCCTTCTGGCAGCTTTAGTCTCGCTTTATAAGAGTGCAAAGTGATGTTTCACAACATGACACCCTTTCGTCTGCAAATTAAGCACAATTACAGCATATAAGGCATGAACAAACCTGTTAGAAAGCATTACCAAAGAAGCAGCTAATTGCGAGTTGGAGGAGCATGTTTGAACTTCAAAAAGAAAACCCTTTTCCAGCCTATGTGAGAAATCAGTAATTGTCTGTGGTTGCTCTGAAATGCAGAGCAGGATGCCCTTTCTGTCAAAACGTCCTGTGCTCTAAATATTGGTTGCTGCATGCTAATTATTTTGCAGAAGCAGTTGTTTTGGCTCCTAGCCTGGATTTTCCACAAGCATGTGGGATGCCAGGAGTTTGCATATAGAACAGAAAATGTTTTGTTCCATTTCAGATTAATATATGTCATGGCCATTAAAGACATAATCCCTAGCAAAATTATAAATGTATGCTCTGACATGTTACAGGGATAAATAACTATAAATCTGGAGGATTCAGGTCCCACCTGTCTGTCTAAAACAGCAGTTTGTCTTTGTTGGAAGATCTTTATTCATCGATCTGCTGTGGCGGCTCTGCCAGCCCAGACGCTTAACACTGAATTTCATTGTGTGTCTGTCCAGCTATGCTAATGTACCAGCATACAGCGCAATAAAGCCGAAATGATGCAGGGCTTATCATATGAATTTTCATAATCCATTAGCATCTGCCCAGCTTTAAATTACACATGCTGTTCAGTTGTTACGCTGTGATTAATACTTATGCTGCTATGAACATGTACTCAGGCATGCAGAGGATCTCCCTTCCGTCCATTAGCTTGTAGTGTCTTGAAAAAATGAAGGAAACTACAATTTGGGTGGACTGGAGTGTTATGAAATATTCAGCCATGTTAGTGAAGGGAGCTGGTTTAACCCGAACATTTCTCTCACTCCTCTCCTCTTGAAGAAGCAGCAGTGGCAGCAGAAACTGGGTTAATGAGATCCCGCCTCAATCTAAAAAGCTCTTGTCTCTTGTTCTTTAAGTGTTCGCATACTGGCAGCATGCAAATCTATTACTTATCTGACTATGTGAAGTTTTCTTGAAACATAAAGACAACATTTTTAAATCTTAGTTTAATCTGTTCTTCAAAATCTGCCCCCCCTCCCCTTCCAAGGGTATGATGGCAAAGAGTAAAAATAAAGATTTCAGACTCTCTGCAGTGAAAATCTTTGTTTATCCAACAAACAGACTTCCTGCACTTGAACCATCTCACACTTTTTAAACAGTGCCAGATTTGAGGAACAGGCGGCAGACTGTGGCTTCAGTTCTGGACAATTTCACTGCTGCTTTCCAGTCCTGCCAGAATAAACTGGCAGCTTTCACTCTGCAGACATGAGAGCGACTGATCATACTGAAGACTGAAGGACCAAATGGCATCTCTGTCACTGGCCACGCAGAATCTAAGGAAACAAACATACTAATACAGGTTAAATTATTATTTTGATTTACATCAGAGGCCTGTCTAATTTCAGCAGGTGTTTTACATGTCTAACAGTGTAGAGTACTTTTTTAAATTGGGTGCTTTTTGTTTTGTAAAATCTCCTCCCATTCATAGAACCAATTAAGTCTTGTAAATGGGTATAAATTTACACATCATGCACTTTCATAAAGCAAGAGAACTACAAACAGATCAATTAACAGATGTGATTTAGTTTTATAGGCTTTGCAGTGTTTCCAGCTGTTAGTTCTTAGTTTTACCCTTAAAAAAATCATATCTTGTTGCCTTCAGTTACTCTTAGGTCATTCTAGGGACAAGCTGTTTTCTTCTTGTCAATGTGATGCTGCAGATTCATTCAGAGTAACAAGTTTAATTAAAGTCAGAGATTTTTATAAGAGTTTCAATCTTGAGTCTGTGCTGCTCATAAAACTTCTTCCATTGTTCATATCGGTTGTCTTCTGTAATATGACTGGTAGCTGCATTGTCTTGACATGCTGTATTGTTCCTTACGGTGCATTGTGTGCAGCCCACACACTATAAACCAACCCTTCCCTCTCGCCTTGTTGTTTACCTTCAAATGTCTTAACTGCTCAGTACACTGTTCACTGTAAACATGACAGCTCTTGTGCAAGACAGGACCTCAAAAATACACCCATATCAGCCTCAGTGTAGATTGCCAAACAAAATTGCAGTCACTCCAACAATTACAAAGCACTCTATCTTCATTCCTGCATGAATCAGATGGTGGAGGAATTGAGTCATCAAGCTGAACGAGGATTCCTATTGGCTGGCCTGTGGGACTCCAGATGCAGTGCGGCACTGGCTGAACAGCTGAGGCAAAAACCTAACTGTGTGTGAGGCCAGTGTCAGCCTAAAAGCAAATCTGGCATACCGTAAGTTGACTCGGGATGGAAACATGATACTCACACCAAGCACAGTCAAATACTTTGAGTATTCCTTCCCACTGACAAGCTGTCTGTAATGGAAGCATGACCCAGGACAAAGGTGATGGATTGCCCGTCACTGGGGAAGAGCTCACTGAGTTAGTTAAGCATCTCCTCATAGCAGGGCCCCTGGGGTGGATGATTCAGCCTGAAGTTCTGGATGCTGGGGTCAGTCTGCAAGGAGGTCTGAGGTGGTGATGCCTATTTTTAACAAGCGGTGCTGGAGGTATGGTACAATTACAAAGGGGATCATACTCCTCAGCTTCCATGGAAAGGTCTTTGCCAGGGTATTGGGTAGGAGAGTATGTCCATTAGTCAAACCTCAGAAGGAACAATATGGTTTTGTCCTCATTGTGGAATGCTGGAGCAGGTTTTAGGCAGCAGTAATCACAATGCTAAGGAGAAGAGGAGAAGAATGGTCTTTTGTTTTAGTTTGAATTGTATTTCTCTCACAAACTGCTGTGTTTTTAGGTATTCTGTCCTCAAATCAAGGCTTTTGAAGTCAAAACACTTGGCGTGCATTAAAGGTAAAAACCTGGATCTTTCCCTTTGAAGTCCAGATGGGCTTTTTTCTTCTTGGAAGTCTTTTATTTTACCAGCAACACCTAACAACACAGCACAATAATCATGACCAATTTTCTGGCTCTGTCTCTTCTTCAGTTTCTCTGCTGGTTTGTTTTGGAGGATAAGCAGCCTTTTCCTGAGCTCACGCTGCCCTTTTCCTCTTAATTAGCAGGTGAAATGACACAAGCAACCTTTGAGCACAAGGACAAGCAGCCTTCAGATAAGAGTGATGCCTGAGAGTTCAGTGAAGGTGAAAAGAAGAAAAAATGGAAGGAGGAGTGGAGGGAGATTAAGCGAGCAGGGGTTGAGAGAGGGCGTGGGGGGGGGGGGGGGGGGGGGGGGGGGGGGGGGGGGGGGGATAAGACTTTTTTCTTTTTTTAGAGGAACTGTCTATGCTGGTTTGTTTTTCCTATTTTCTGCTCCATTGAGCCTGGCAGGGAACTGTGGAGGCCTGCAGGCTTGATAGGTCATTACAGAGGACGGCTCTGCTGCGAGCTGTAATGTTACAGCGGCTGTGACATGTGTGCTTCATGGCTGTAAGGGCAGCACTTTAAATGATGGTCAAGGCTCGGTAGCAAATGTGTTAAACGTTAGTGGCTTGTATGCTAACTGTGAAAGGCAGTCATGGAGGAAATAAGGAAGGACAATTTTTCAAATATTATTCATAAAACAGATCTCAAATATCAAAAATCAAACTTCCAAACCCATGGAGTACTTTTATTATCGGTATATTTTATGCATTCTAGGTAGCATTTTAACAATGCAACTCATTTTAATAATTTTATTTAAGTAAAAAAAAGCTCACCTGGTGTCCACTAATATAATGTAATATATAAACTGTATAAATATAATGTAAATTCTGACGTGCTCTCACTCAAAGCTTAAGCTGTTAAATGAAAAATGGCAGAAAATCATAACAAAAAGTAAGCTTACCATTTTTTTAATATGACATGCCTTGCTGGTATTTCAAAAACAAAATTAACTCTTGTTTGTCTCTTTGAACAAAATGCTGCAACAATGTCAATTTCCTTCTTAAGTATCATTGAATTTGGAGCTGACTCAGAGGAAACATTCACTAAGCTAACAGTTACTTTAAGTTTGCGTGAACTCTGGTTTCTCAGCAGTAGTTTGTTCCTCCTGCTCCCAAAGATAATGTCTGAGTCCTGAAAGACGATGTTGGGTTTGATCTTCTTACTCAAGTAACTCTGACAGCAGTCTGATCAAAGAGAAACTGGTCAGAGAGTAAACAATAGGTAGCCGTTCATCTACAGCCCTAGTATAAAGAAGCAGAAGATGGAAAAACATATTTAAACTCTATAAACACTGGACAACTTTATTAGTTATTCCTTGCTAGTACTCAGTCAGAGCAGAGTTTGCCTTCAGAACTGTGATAAATTAATTCTTTGTGATACAGATTCAACACGGTCCTGGAAACACTCCTCAGAGATTTTGGTCTATAGTGACATCATAGCATCACACCTTGGCTACAGGTTTGTCTGCTGCACATCCATTTCTTGAACATCCCGTTCCACATCAAGGTGCTCTACTGAATTGAGATCTGGTACTAAATGAAGGTTGTTTGACTAAAATGAACTGATTTTTATCTTCAAGAAACCAATTTTAGATGATCTGAGCTTTGTGACATGGTGTGTTATCCTGCTGGAAGCAGTCATCAGAAAATGGGTAAGCTGTGATCATAAAAGAAACAATCCGACACACCATTGCATCACCACCAACCTGAACCATCGATACAAGGCAAAATTGAGCCATGTTTTTTTTGGTTTTTTTTGAAGAAAATAACCACACCATCTGACCCTTCTCACCCTACCAACACTTATCGGCTACAATCTACTTCAAGGTTCAGAAATGCTCTTCTTCATCTACGTTGTAACCAGTGGTTATTTGAGTTATCATTAGCTTGAAGTTTTCTGGCCAATCTCCTCTTATCATTGGCATCAACAAGGCATTTTCTCCTAGAGAACCACAGCTCACTAGATATTTTCTGTTTTTCCAACCATTCACTGTAAACTTTAGAGAGACTTGTCTGGAAAAACCCAGGAGATCAGCAATTTCTGAAATGGTCAGATCAGCCCATCTGTCACCAATAAAGCCACTTAAATCACTTTTCTTCCCCATTCTTCAGTTTGAACTTTGGGGGTTAAGTTGACCATACAATGAATACATTGAGTTACTGCCATGTAATTGGCTGATTAGACATTTGTGAAGCAGTTGAACAAGTACACCTAACAAACTGGCGGTTGAGTTTTTGTAGGTATCAGGTTCTTTGAAGTGAACTACGTCTTACAATATATTTTTCATGACTTTTTAAGAAACAAGTGTGTATAACTGTTTCAAACTGTGCAAATGTGGAGGGAAGAAGTGTTGTTTCCCATTTATAGGAAAAATTGTACAAATTTTGGGACGTGAGAAGACGACAGATTTATCCAACTGCTATTACAAACAAATATCCTGAGTGTCTATAGCTCAGGAGGATAGAGCAGGTTGTCTACTAATTGGAAGGTCAATGGTTTGATCCTTGGTTCCTCCACCAGTGATAATGTCAAAAAAAACCCTCAGGCAAGATACTGAACCCTAAGACACCCCTGTAGCATCCATCGGATGTATGAGTGTGTGAATGTTAGCTAACAGCTTAGAATAAAGTGCCTGTATGAATGTATGGATGAATGAGGCATGTAGTAAAAGGCTCGCTGAGTGCTCAAATTGAGCAGAAAACTGCTATATAGGCACTAGTCCATTTACTGTTTACAGATGTTCTTACTGGGACATTAGGTCTGGACTAATTAAGCAATGTCTTATTGGCAGGTTCTTGACATATTGCTCACACAGTGTGGTAACACGCTGCCAAAGCCTTTAAAAGCTTACTGAGATACAGTGTCAAGGGCAGTGATGTTTTTTTCCTCCAGCATTTATCAATGTGAAAGTGCGGGGAAAACTTCTGCAAAGCCAACATTAGTGGAAACAGACTGCTGCAGATATGTAACAACAAAACAAACAAATTAAGTATTTCGCCTGGTGTGACGGTGGGGTTATCTGTGGGCGGGGGAGCTATCTTGGAATAATGAAGCTTGAACAAACGAGGTTTTCTAAAGCTTCTGCTCAGCAGTCAGCTTTGAATGCTCTCACACAGGGTGAGACGCAGTGATCGGATAGCTCAGCTAGCAGTCATCCTTTCTTTGAAGACATTTTTTAGACTGCACTAAGCAGCCGACAAGAAGTTCAAACAAATCCCGTTTTCATTCTCCGACACAGGTGGTCGCAACTTTTAGGAATGTGGCAGAACCAGTTCTGTTTTTGGGAAGGTGCTTATGGTATTCGGGGATGGAGAGAGGCTGGAGATGAAAGCGCATGTGAAAAGCTCTCATTTGAAGCAAACTGGCACTTTGCATCCAACAGTCTTTTGAAACAGCCAGACTCAAACAATTATAATCACACAGCGGTCGACTGGCTGTTTGGAGATGAGACCCTAAAAACTCCCTCGTGGTTCCACAGAGCTACTTCTGCCACACTTTGTGGTTGTAGATTAGTTTAATGTTTTAAAAAATGTTTTCTTGTTCTTTTTAAACGATGATCATGTCTCACCTCTCTGTGACTGCAGCTTTGACTGTGGCGGTTTGAAGCAGCTTTAAAACATTTTTGCCTTCTGATATGTGAACAAAGTCACCCTGCTTTAATCTTCCATCCAGGAAAAATGACTTACAGACAGTCGATTGAGGAATGATATCACAAAGTTTGGCTGCTGTTCTCTTTTTGCTGCATGTTGGCATCACCTTCTTCACAGACAAAAGGCCAAATCAGGCGATGACAGAGTGTTAGTCACCGTTATGCAAAGTGTCAGGGCTTGATGGAGGTGGGTTATTCATATCGGCACCTAATGCTGCTTCATTACCTTTAAGCCAACCAAGTAATTAAGGTTTTAAATTGGATTCCAGTTGACAAACCGTGGTGAGTCGTGTTTCGGCAGAGTTATTGATATGCAGGGAGTTAAGGGGATGAATTGATGAGCAAGAAGTGAAGGAAATTCACGCTGACAGCAGGTTCTCGCTGATTGGCAGTGACACGAACAGTGTGTCTGACAGCCCGCCAGGCTGAGAGAAAGGGTCATTAGTGCACTGCAGATATATTATCTACCCTGAGGTAGGTTTGTCTGTGTGTGTGTGTGTGTGGGTGTGTGTGTGTGTTAGAGTCTAAGCAAAAGACTGAAAAAGAAAAGACAGTCAAGAGAAATCTACAAATACTTTCCAGTCAGACAAACTCGTCATGTATTGTTGCTGGTGTGATTTTTGTCCTCACCCAAATCCACCTCACGTCTCTTCCCAGAAACCTCTCCACTCTGCTCCAGCATGCCACATCTCATCTCGAGCTTTCTGGTGAAGACGCAGCCTGCCTATTGATTTCACCCCACTGTGAACACTGGTTCACATCCGATAGCAGGAAGTAGATTACATGGTGGGGAGATGCACGGTTAGGCAGGATAAATTTTATTTCCGTCCTCAGATAAGGTGATTGAGCTGGAAACCATTCTGAACATGCTTGTTGTCAGTATGTGCACAGCAGAAAGCAATAAAGTAAGAGTCTGTACACTAACTGCTTTATAAAGAGCTTCTCAGTCTGAAGACTCTCCGATGGTAAATTATGTTGTCCCGAGCCTGGCTTTTATGTGCAGTCGTCTATCTCAAGAGGTTTGTGCTTCATCTCATTCTGACACTTAGAGAAGCAATTGAATTTTATGTCTGAGTGTAGATTTGTCATCATTGTGAGATTGGTTGTAAAGTCTGTGGGTAAAAAAAACCCAAAACCGTTTGACTCACAGGTGCAAAATTTCGGAAGCAAACTGCGTGCAGGAAGCAGGTAGAGGCCAAATCCAAAACACACGCAATATTAAAGAAACTCAAGAGCTAAGACAGAACATCGTCTGTCAGTATCTGAGCATTTCAAACCACAACAAGCCCATTTGAGTCATACCTTCAATTTGTAGTTGTACTTGGGTGGATATATGTGGCAGTGCTGAGAATTGCTTTCCTGTTAAAATGCTCCAGCTCTGGTTCAGCAACACATTTTTGGACATTATCTTCAACCACTCTCTTTATATGATGCAGTATTTATTGTTAAATCAATGACTGCAAGCAGGCCCGAGGCAGTGAAGTAGCCCCAAACCACATTTTGACCACCATGCTTCAAGGCTGGTTTGAGGCTCTCCTGAAAGGCTTTCTTTGGTTTGCATGAAACATGTTTGCTCTAACTGTGCAAAAACAACTCTGTGTCAACAGCACATTACCCCAATAGAACTGCTCGTTGTCTTTATGGTCACTGGCCAATAGTCTTTTATGCACCAATGTTTGCTCTAACACCAGATGCTTTTTGTCTGGCACACCTCCCATACAGGATCTGATTTTACATGTGATGATTATTATAGCGTCTTTACCTCACAATATAAAGCATACCTTGAGGCGATTGTTTTTAGTAACATAATTTTTGCACCAAATGGCCTGTTCCTATTGGTTGCCGCCTTTTTGAAATTAGACAAGTATCTTGCAGTAAAATAACTTATTTCATGTTATTTGATCTTTTCAAATCCCCTGTTAGAAGCGCATTCATTTACAACCTTTTCTCCTAAAGACGTCTGTGAATTCTTTTAATTTGATCTGACCCTACGTGACCTTTTGTGTGTATATGACTTTTGTACAGTACTGTAATTTAATGGATTTGAAGTTGTGATAAATTATCAGGATGATGTTGAAGTTTAATTTTGAGCATAAGTTGTTTATCGTGCTTATCTGTTACCACTTTATCAAAAAGAGCTTAATGTAAATATGCTGAGCAGACACGCGCCGACTGTAAAGATTTCCACTCTGAAAACAAAAGTGAGTGAATGATGGCAAAGATGGTAGCGAGTTAAAATGTTGTTTGTTTGTTTTTAAATTGAGAATCTATCAATATATCAATTAAAATCGAGTGTAATTACATTCTATATTTGTTTGCTCTTTCAAGCTGGTCTGCTGTATTGGTGCAGTCTGCATGGTAACATAAGCAGCGTTTATGAGTCAGATATGTGTTTTTGCAGTACTGTCAATATAACACGAACACGAAAAACACGCAAGGGAGGGGTGGTGATTAAAAATGTGTGCGTGTTTGTGACTAAACAGGTGTACTGTACCTGGGGAAAAGAGGCGCTTGCTATCCAAAGAAAACAGGGATTTGCTCTGTCAGTCTATGTCATATTCTCTGGTGTTTGCAGTGGCAAGGCGTAAGCAGCTGTGAAGTGTGTTGTTATTGACCTTGGATGGTGAATAATTGATGGTTCCTACACTTAGAGGAAGTCTGCCCTTGTGTGTTTGTGTGAGCGCCACATAAAGACCCCGTGTTGTTTGTCTGAATCCGGCAGAAGGTAGTCTGCGGCTGTGTCAAGCGACCTGCTGTTTAATGGTTATCAGGGATGCTCTCTGTTATTCATCATCACTACCGAGTCCGACTGCATTAATGATTCAGCATCCTGTGAATCGCCAGAAGAGGATTCAGAAGCTATACATTAAAACAAAAGAGTTGAGCCACAGCACAATCTGCTAGTTTTTATCTTGGGGAGAACTTCCCTGACTGACTGACTGTTAATAAATGAAGCTGTCTGATACATAGAGCTGGAAAATCTTTAAACTTTATTATGTGATACAGACTCTCAGTTCTTGTAAACATTTCTTTGGGCAATATATATTGCAGTGCCTGGGGAAGTTATCTAGAAAAACCTCTGCTTCCCAGGAGATGAAGAATCTGCTGATTAAAACTGAAGGGATAACTCTTTAAGGAAAAACTGATCTCTCGAGTCAAAGATCTAAGCTGCTTCTTGCTGCAATAACATATCTAAAGCTGGAGTCGAAGCCGGTGAATTTTCAGTTTGAAGAAGAAGTCTGCCTGACCCACATTTCTACAAAAACACACTATATAATGTTCTCTCAACCTCACTCATCCTGCTATAACTCTCTCACAGAAATGCTTTGTGCGATGCTTTCAAGGTTTATAATCCAATCAAAT
This sequence comes from Hemichromis elongatus, assembly GCA_015108515.1. Taxonomy (NCBI): domain Eukaryota; kingdom Metazoa; phylum Chordata; class Actinopteri; order Cichliformes; family Cichlidae; genus Hemichromis; species Hemichromis elongatus. The sequence goes on from VUQR01030938.1 coordinate 26,723, forward strand.
TGCTGCAAAACCTTATATCATCTAATACATATCTGGCATTGAGAGCTATAATTAAAAATATACTGCAATGATCAGTAGCTAATGCTATTTCTGTGGTGCTGACATTAAGGAGTCTGCTGTGCTACTGTTTTAGTTTCACACCTTATCTCCATAGAAGTCAGACTCTATGTGCTGTCCGACGAAAGGACGGCAGTATTTATTTTTGTTATTTTGTTATTTCCTTATTTTATTTGTTCGCGGTTTAAAGAAAATTCACTGGTTTATTTATTTTATTGAAATCCTTGGTGACGACACCAGCTGTGTTTGTTAATGTTGGGGAGTTTAATCGGCTATGATGGATGGAACATAACGGTTAAGCTGAAGCAAAATGCTCCCCTCGAGTCATTCTGAGCAGCTGTATCATTATATCACAAGTAACAGGGATGAACTGTACACTGGTGCATTACAGAGGGCTCCTCCTGGTCTTTGGGATGCACTGAACCCTGATTGTAAGGTTAACTGTCTGTAGCAGATGACCATGTAAAGAAAATTGGAAAGCTAGCATTTACAGCTGTCTGGCTCAATTTGTGGCAGGGATTGCTTTTATGTACACCCTACTGACACTATATTAGGTACACCTTTCTAGTACCAGGTTGAATCCCCCTTTTTTTCTTATAGAACTGCCGAATTCGTCATGGCACAGATTCAGCATGTTGCTCGAAACAAACATTCCTCAGAGATTTTGGTCCACATTGACATGATGGCGTCACACAGTTGCTGCAGATTACTCGGGGGATATGAATTTAGTGTTTAACCCAAAATCAAAGGTGCTCTTTTGGATTGAGATCTGCTGACACTGGAGGCCATTTTAGTACAGTACAGCCTGCTGTGGTCGTCTGTTTTTGTAGCCCATCTGCTTCAAGTCTCAGTGTGTTGTGCTCCAGCCTGTCTGGTGTTAACAACCACACCATGTTCAAAGGTTCTTTCTTTTTCAGTCTGATGCTCAGTTTTAACTTCAGCAGGTTGTCTTGATTGTGTCTACAGGCCCAAATACATTGAGCTGCCTTTATGTGATTGACTGATTAGATTAGCCAATAGTTTACAAACAATTAAACAGGTGTACCTAAAAAGTGTCTGTGAGTCTGGTGGCAACAAATCAGCTCCAGACCATCACATTACCACCAAATGCAATTTATTTAGTGCACATTTAAAAACCGAAAATTTGCCCAAAGTGCTGTAGAAAAACAAAGGGGTAAAACACAAGATAAAACTACTGACACTCACATAAACACACAATAATACACATAATAAACATATCAACTCACACCAGTCTAAACGCTATCAAAAAAAGATGTGTTTTCCAAAGCGACTTAAAAACAGGAAATGTAGATGCCTGTCATGTCAAATGCAGAGTATTCCAGAGTTTGGGAGCCGTAATTGAAAAGGCTCGTTCTCCTCTACGTTTCAGCCTAGATTTTGGGACAACCAAAAGCAGCTGGTTGGCTGATCTAAGGGCCCGCGAAGGAATATAAGGCTGAAATATCTCAAAAACGTATGGGGAAGAAAGACCATTTAGGCATTTATAAACCAGCATTAGGACTTCAAAGTTAATTCTGTCATGAACAGGAAGCCAGTGAAGACAGGATAGGATATGTGTTATATGTTCGTGCATGTGGGTACCAGTCAAGGGGTGGGCAGCAGCATTTTGAACGAGCTGAAGACATGCAAGAGATCCTTGGCTGACTCCAATATAAAGTGCATTACAGTAGTCAAGCCGAGTTAAAATAAAGGCATGTATTACCGTCTCCATGTCCTGTCTTGACAAAACTGGCTTCAGCTTTGCTATTTGCTTTAACTGGAAAAAGCTTTTTTGCAACAAAGAACTAATATGTTTATTCAATTTAAAATCCGAGTCCATAATGACTCCCAAATTTGTGACATGCTGTTTGATATATGACCCAAGCCAACCACAATTTCCCAGCGGGTTGCATGAAATATTATTAGGCCTAAATGCAATCACCTCCGTTTTACTCTCATTGAAACTCAAAAGGTTCAGAGCCATCCAAACTTTGACAGTTCAGACAGATTTGGATGAAGACCGGGCCATTAGGTGCTAAATTTGGCAGTCGTCTGGATAGAACTAAAAGGATATTTTGTGTTTTCTAAAACCACCATCATATTTTACTGTTAGCCACAAGTTTCTTTTCTGTAACAAGACTCAAACCTTCCAAAAAGTTTGGCTTTTGTCTCGTCAGAGTGTTTTCCCAAAATTCTTGGTCATCATCAAGATGTTTTTTTGCCAAATGCGAGAGAAGCCTTTGTGTTCTTTTTGGCCAGCAGTGGTTTTCCTCTTGAACTCATGGATGCCATTTTTGCCCAGTCTCTTTCTTATTGTTGAATGATGAACTCTGACCTTAACTAAGACATGTGAGTAGTTCTTTAATATTGTTCTGGGTTCTTTTTTTGACCTCCTGCATTAGTCGTCCCTGTGCTCTTAGAGTAATTTTGTTAGGCCGGCCACTCTTGGGAAGCTTTACCACTTTTCCAAATACTCTCCATTTGTGTATAATGGCTTTCACTTTGGTTCAATTGAGTCCCAAAGCCTTAGAAATAGCTTAGTAACCCTTTTGGGACTGACTTTTTTTCTCAAGTGTTTCTTTAGATCGTTGCATGATGTGTTGCTTTTTAAAGTCTTTTACCCATCTAATATTTAAGTTTGTTTGATGATCTGAAACATGTAAGTGTAACAAATATGCAAAACACTACAAAATCATGACGGGGCCAAACACTTTTTTTTTTTATGAGTGAAGTAAAAAATGTTTGTTAAAGAAGATCATCACGGTAAATTAAAAGTAGAAATTAATGTACATCTCTAACCTGACTGCAAGATTATTGAATATGACTAATGTTTGGCTTATTTCCACAACATCAGTTTGATTACAATTTCATGATTTTGTGTATGGATTTATTCTGTTGTTTATAAACGGCGACAACAATTTCAACCTCATAAGCAGTCAGTGTTAAATAATGTATTTTTCCCATCATTTCTTGAGTGTGGAGCAGAGGGGAATGCCTCCCTCACTAACTGCTTTATGAGTAAGCACTGATGTGGGTGTACTCGGTGAAATATTGTGTTGTTTGCAACATGCAGTAATGCTCAAATAACAGAATTATAGTCATAAAGTCTTCCAGTTAAACCAGTCACGGTGCGTGTATAGAGTTCCATTTAGCAGCATACTGGAGCTCAAGATAGTCTGGACATCACTACTTGAATTTAATTACATTTTTTTCTGTAAATCTTAAAGTAATAAACAACTGGGGAGAACAGATGTTTATTTTAATCAGAGCAGCAAATAAAGCGTGAGCAGAGGGGACAACAAACATTACAAACAAAAGAGAGAAAATCTCGAGAGAGATGGTGACTGATATTTCAAATTTCCTCCCTGTCTTCTCTGCGGACCCAAGATGACTGGATCTCAGTGTAGGGAGGAGGGAAAAAAGTTCTGAAGCATTTGGATTCATTTATTAAAAAGCCATGCAGCAGCAGGATGTGACACTGAATCAAGATTAGCTGCAGTGCCTATACTTCCTCACAGTTAACCAACAACACAGCATTGCAGCTCATTCGTGTGTTTTCTATTGTCTTTAGGCTCTGTTACATATGAATGTATTAAATGACTCTAGACACACGTAGCATGCATACAGAGGATCACTCAGTGTTGGTTTTGGTCTTCAGAGGGGAATCTGTAACAGGAAGAAAAATATAACACATCAACAATATCAACAGACTAGTCGTTCAGAGGCTGACAGGCATGCTGTGTCTGGCAGGGCTATTATTTGCAGAGTGCTTCTGTCCAAAGCCAAATATCACCTGGTGTGTAGAGCACAGACCTGGACCCTTATGCAGCATGAGAAATGAAATAAAATGTCTCATCTTATCCTGTTTTCCCCCTTGGAAGGTTTCCTTTCTAAGAGAAAAGAGCTGGAAAAAGAGCTTTTCTACCAGCATCCTGTGGTCTTGGGTTTTGAATTATTCCATCCGGCCGCTGAATGCTCAGTTCATGTTTGTTACATGTTCATTTCTCACTCATATCTATTTTGCTCTTCTGCCAAGTGGAGCCCACCTGTGGCCTTTAATTGGCAGATTGATTCTGCTATTTGTAAGCTCGACCACCTGCAGAAAAGACCAGACTGACAGCTGGTGAAATGCCACAGAGTTGCAAAACACAAGGAAGACCGCAGTGTGGCTTTGTGGCCAGATGTCCTTGACAGAGCACAGAGTCAGTGACAAACAATCCATTACATGCTTGAATTGTGAACAGTGCAAAATATGAAAACCACCGCTGTGTAGAGAGGAAAAAAACAGTGAGTCACCGTACTTTCCTTGAAGCAACGTTTATTAGCGCAGAGCTGAGCAGCCAGTGTGCTTCTTCCACTCGGATCCCAGAGTTTCACTGCCTCCTCACTCGTGTGTACTCAGGGCAGAGCGGTAGCGGGAATGTGTGTTATGTGTACTCAGGGAGGGCTGCATCAGGATACCAGCCCTACAGTAGCACACACACACAGAAAACAGTGCAGTGCCCATGACTGTAATATGACAGAAGCTTAGATAAATATTAATTTTGCTTTATTTATCTTGTTGACCAACTATTGCTCATAAGTGGACTGTACGTCAGAAAGGTCATTTGACATAGGCTGTGTTGTTCTGCACTGTATTTTTTTTAATCTGAATCACAAAACTAAACCCAAACACTACCAGAATCATAACTTCAGAAATTTTTAGTAATTGCACAATTATTGTGTTGATAATAACGAGCAAAATCCCTTGGCAACAATGATGATTATGACCTTCATGAGTTTCTTTTTCTTTTTTTAATGGCATGTCATAATCACATTGTAAATGTGATACAAAATAAAACTAGTACATCTAAATATTGCACTTATTATTTTAAATATAAGTGTAAATAATAATAAGTAAATAAACCAACATGTATTGAATAGATAAGTAAGAAAAAACATGTAATTATATAGCAGATTTAAAATTATAGTACATTAAAAAAGTTTCCTAAAAAACTTAGAGCTCAGGATGGTCAAGAGATTGGGAAGCAAAGTTCTTGAGCGAGTTTATGGCTAGAGCATATCTACCACATGCAGGTGCAAAACATTTTAAATCTTTAAATTCAAACAGTACCAGTTAACACTGGATTCTGTAATATGCAGTGCACCAGTGCAAGGCTGCTAACACTGGAGTAATGCGATCTCTATTTATTGCCCCATTTGGTAATCTAGCCACAGTTACTGGACTAATTGTATATGAAAAAGAAATGATTGACTGACGCCAGTATACAGTGCATTCACAGCAGTTCAGTCTGTAAAAAAGCATGAATAACCTTTTGCAGATCAGAAGGTTATAAAACAGTGAAAAATTAAGTGCTTCAAGAGGCTCATCATGAGGCACATTAAGACCCTGCTACTACCCACACTGGACCCACTGCAGTTCGCCTATCACCCTCTCCCACCTGAATATTAAGGTGGGTGCCCTTTATGTAGTCCTTGTGGGGTAGTCAGACTCAAACGTCAAGGAAGGTGGTAGGGAAGCAGATTACGCAGACATTTTGGGTTTCCATAGGTGAGCAATTTATTTATAGTAAACTCAATTCAATATACAACTTAACAAAACTTCCCCCCAAAGTAACTCAATTAACAAAACTCAACAGTACTTACGATTGTTTTATTGTACTTTTTATATTTTGCATTTATATTTATTATTGCATTTGCACCAAGGGAGTGGCACTCCAATTTCGTTGTACCCTGTACAATGACAATAAAGGCTATTCTATTCTATTCTACATGGATCTGGTAACAGCTCACCTCTCCTCTCTCATCTGAATCTAGCAGAGACTGGCTTTAAATATGGCCATCAATATGGCCCTTCAATTAGTCCAGCCAGTACCACTCACTTGAACTGGGGGATCTAAAACTCTACACAGATCATTAAGAGTCACAAAACCTCATGTGTGACATCATCAGGACTTAAAATGAGGAAATGCTAGGCGGGCGTTTCCCCACACCTGACCCTTATGAAGACTGAAAAGGAAGAACAAAGGAAGTATGAACAAATGACTTAATCTGTAACCCAATAAAATATAAAGAAACATGTAACTGAGTATTTGCATTAATTTGCAGAATGTTTGTTTTGCCGGCAACAGAACACTTACACAGACAAACCCAGGATAGTTAGTGCAGCAATGTTACTTGACTAATAGTAAATCATAGCAAATAGAGACAGAATAATGTGTACAATGTGCACATGGGACAAATTGCAAATGCTCACCCACTTTATCACAGTCCTGTTCAAAGGAACGTTGACTCGTTTCACTCTGTACTGTACAACTGTAATTGGTTGAAATGACAATAAAAGCCACTTGACTTAACTTGACTTTCCTTCAGCTCCAATTTGAGGCTGAATATCTCGGACTGTTATTTGAACTACATCCTCCAGTCCTTTTTCGTCTCATTTAGCCATATCACAAGGTCAATATTTGGCCACTTCTTTGCTTTAGGATGAGATACAATTATAGACCTATGTTTTTCCTGCCATCTTCAGATGTACTAGATTAGCATGCTAACAATGCTTGCTTTTCCTTGGCTTTAAGCACAAGCTAGAAGTATAGCTGCAGAGGCTCAACCCAATCCAGGATTTTTGGGACAGATACCCATTTTTGGCGAGTAAAACATCTCATATGGAAGCTGTTTCCACCTCTAAAAAAGGTAAAACATTTTTTTGAGATCCATAACTCAAAATGTGGGGGTTTATCTCGAAATTGCAAAATGAGTAACTCAAAATACCTCCGAATTTTGAGGAATTCTCCCAATTTCAAATGATTTGTTTTCATTAGAAAGTTGAAATTTTGAGGCAATAACCTGAAATTTTGACTTATGGATAGTAAACCTTTTTACTATTTACCATTTTTTTTTATTTATTTATTTATTTTCCCAGTTATAGAAACAAGCTTCCAAACATTCTTGAAATACCTGAGCCAACATTGACTTTTCACCACTTGCTACCTAGTTACATTTGCTCCAGACAGCTTGTTGTAGAATACAAACAATTTGTCAAGCTATCCTAAAAATATTTTTCTTCATTATATTCTCTATAAAAATACTGCTCTGATGTCTGTGCTGATATTGCTATCAGTATCACTGATAGGTTGATATCATCAAAAAAATTTGCCAGCCGATATATCGGTCAGGCTTTGCAGCTGAGCAGTTTTTCTTGTTTCAAAAGAAATACCACATTCAGTTAACAGCTGATAAAAGGCATACCTGAATTCAGCTGCTTGAATCACTTAAATTCTAAGGTATCTTTTATTATTCTCTTTATCAAATCCCCACCTCACGTCTAAAAGGTGAAGCAGTATCACTTTATAGGTTACAATGCAGCTGGAGTTCGGCTAAAATGTCATAATTGCTGATGTCAAGATGTGCCTTTGGCTGCAAATGAAGCCGTGATGAAGTCTGCCGGTTCATTAGTGCTAATTCATGTAAAGTGAAAGGAAGAGGGAAGAGAAGAAAGGACGAGGATGAAAGAGACAGTAATGAATAAGGACTGAAGGAGACTGGTGTGGGCCTGTGCAGATCTCTCCAAGATGTCAAATTTGGTTTCTCGACTTAATTCACACAAGCACAGGCAGAATTTTGTCCTCGTTCTCAGTTCTTCATTTCACCCCATATACATTAGTATCTCATCTTTGTGGTTGCTTTCATTGTGCACAATATTCTTAGCAGTTTATTTGATCAGGCACTGCAGCGAGACAGAGAACATTCACTGTGTTCAGATACTTTCAGACACATCAGAAGAAATCAGAGCCACTCGGTGTTTCCTTAACACAGGAAGGATTGGCATTTTCACTCATTTACACTTTTCCTTGTGGACCATTTAGCATAATCAGGACTGCTATAGCTCAGATGGTGCAGCTATTAATTGTTGGGTTAGTGGTTTGTTTCCCAGCTCCTCCTCATCATCTTCCTTTCTGTGTGTAAGTTTTCAGCTTCTTTTTTTGGGGGTTGTTTTTCTGATTAAAAATTCACAAACTTCAAAGCACAGAGATCAAAACAACATATGAGGGAAACTAGATAAAAGAGATAAATTATAAAAAAAATGTTGGAGCAAAGACGCTGATAAAATCCAACCTGCTGCTCTTTGAGGCTGCACCAACAAACACAAATGTTTTAAATTGTGGTGTCGCCTTGCGCACATGCAGACAATGAAAGAGATGATGTTTGGTAATTTCAGCTTTTTGATTTAGCATGGTTTTGGTAGGATGTTGCCATTCTAATTTTTACGGATGGGAGTGTAGCACAGAGGGCAATGACCAATCATGTGATCATGGGCGATAAGGTAATCATGGGCAGCAGGAGAGGAGAGCACAGGTTATCCACACAGACTGAAATTGTTTCATATCCCTGTAGCTTTGTAGCATAAACCTTCTTTTATGTATATTTTTAAAGTTGTTGTTGTACTTTTTGAGTGCCTTAGGTTTTTTTATTAGTTAATATAGTGGCTCTGCTCGAACTTTTATTGTAGGTGGAAGAGTTGCAGAGATGAATATCTGCTGCAGGAGAATGCAGTGCACTATATTGATTCAGCATTGCAAATGATTACCGTAGTCCTGCCTTTTAGCTAGTTTATAACACTGCAGAGTTGGGTTGCAGAGAGAATGCTGTGTGTTTTGGTTAATGTTTGGCTTTCAGTATTTAGTATTTCAGTCTTTTGTAGAACTGATTATAGTTCAGGAATTCTGACTCTTTTTTTAGTGCTGTGGCTGATTGTGTCCTTGATATTCACTTATGTTCCGTGTTGATATTGTCTGTGCGGCTGCATTTAATTAGTCTCATTTGAAGAGTAATTTGGTTTACATTTCTCAAAGACAATAATCCCTGTGCTTCATCACTGGGTAGTTAGCTTCCAGCCTTTAGAATGGTTTTGGGGTTTGTTTGTTTTTAAATGCTTTAACAAATGATGGTGTTGTGGCTGATGACCAACACTGACTGCTGTGACCTTTTCATGAAAGCCATTATGTCTTGATTCACCTGTGATACAAAAAAGTCTTTATTACTGCTGGTATGGTCACAAATAAGCTGCTATGTGATGGTGCTAGAGGTTAAAAAGTTGGTGTTTAAAATATTTATCAATACTAACATTATAATGTATGTATGGACAAGAAAATCACCCATCAGCACATGGACTGCACAAGGGTCCAGATCTGTTGTTGAGGAATGTCTCTCCAGTCGTGGATGAGTACAGTGATTATTGATGAACATGTTGTTGAGAATGTTCCAGGTATGTTCATTAGGACAAGTTAGGACTAAATGCTGGCTGAGGAAGTGTCTGGATATGCTCCTGATCCAGAGAGGCCTGCACTGCTCTGACAGCTTGGAGGGCAGCTATTGTTCTGGTGAAACAGCCGCAGGGTGGATGCTGCTGCAAGAATAGCACAAGTACAGGTTGGAGCACCTGATGTCAGCACCTCTGTGCACTGAGAATAATCACATCATACATGGTGCTCTCGTGGACATACAAGGCTGCAGCAGCAGCAGCTCGGAAACATCAACATGTGAGCTCCTTTGTGTTCAGTAGACAAATTTAACAAAGGCACTGATGGCACAAACCAATCAACCGTAACAGAAAACTACTCAGAGACTACATTTATAAAATAATAAAATGATATCCTGAGAAATAATTTTTACAGTACAACAAAGATTTGAAAGCTTATTTCACAAAATAAAACTTATAATACAT
>VUQR01030939.1:0-23198 GCA_015108515.1 Hemichromis elongatus
CAGTTGATCTAATTTGACTGACAGTGTCAATGTCTTGTTCTTCTAGGATAACACTGAAATTGTATGCGCTTTGCTGCACTTAACAAAATTTAAGATTTCTTTAATAATGTGCTATACCAATGCTGACATGTTGTGCCACTTGAATAGTCCTCTTTGACCACCCTGAGCCAAGTTCAGCTCAGCTCTTTTGCATTGTATGGGGTTCACAGGGCAAACAGTGTACTGTAGCTTTACTAACCAGATGCTTATGGTTCCCTTTTGCTGCTGCATCACACACAGAGAGCTACCACTAAAAAAAAATTGCATCCATCTGTTCTTCTTCATATAAAAACCTGGCTGCTGCTTCCACTTTACAGTGCTGGTTTTCTTAATACTACTGACCATGTTTGTGTTCATTTAACCACTTAAAGCTTACTTCTCACTTATATGTCCTTTTATTAAAATCATAATGGAATTATGGCTGGCACCCCTGTACAGTGTGAATTGCAACTTTGGGAACAGAGACTGAGCGATCACCTTCCTGTTTTTGCGTAGTTGAATGCAGACCTCATGTGTTGTGACCTGCCTGGGTCAGTGTAAAGTATATGGACCTGGTTTAATGTGATGAAAACATCATGACCTTGCTTCAGTATACAGTGCCTTCCACTCAGGGCAGTTTCAGTCTGCACACAAAACACATTCACCTCTCTTTGGGGGGAAAGTTGTATTTAAAAAAAAAAAAAAAATACTGCGTTGTGTTTGCAATAATCAGCTTCCACCTTTTTTTTATTTTAATTGAGCCTTGCAGTTGTATGCATGCTTTTCCATAATGTCATGTCTTGTCTCCCTTAAACGGTCTTTTCTGCTTCCCAAAGATGTTGTTTTTTCCCCCCCTCTGTTTACCTTTACTGGTTGCTTCTGAGTGGATGTGTATCCTAATGTTGCAACTGTGACTGCTTGCTTTATTATTTGAAACTGGAAACATAAATGTAAAGTCAGACCGAATCTGTGTCATGCCCAAGCAGCACGCAAGGCAAAGTTGGTGTGGTGACTAGCAGCTGTTTAAACCTCTGGTCCATTTAAAGATAGCCATAGTGAGAGTGGATTGGTTTTGGTGTTGGATGTAGGGTGCCCTCCCTTTTTTTTCCTTTTATTTGTTTCTTTTTTTGGTTTCTTTTTCTCTAGACATTATTATATTAAGCATGGAATGGATGTTTGCACTGCACTGTTTGTGGAGGTTGTTTGACACAGTGAGGAGGTTGCACTCAGTTTGAAAGACATTTCGGCGTGGAGACACTTTGCCTTGTGAACAAGCTCTGCTTTATTTACACAACCTCTTTTATGTCTTTTTTTTTGTTGCTTTTTTGCCTTGGAGGCATTTGATTTGCCCTGATGTGTAATGCCATTGCATCACTGGTTGGGAACTGGCACTCAGAAATGTTGCTGAATAATCACCCAGAGTAACACAATCACGCAATGTTAAAAGAAATGATAAAATCGACATGTTAGGAGTGTTTCCTTTGAGTACTGGAATATAATAAGGAAATAAATAATGAATGTATAGTAAACACGGGGGGTGGGGTAGCATTTAAACTGAACTTAACGTATGAGCTTGTCTCAGTTGAGTGTTGTGGTATTGACTAAGTGTTGGTCCTCACTCTTGGTCTTCAAGCCCTAGAAAACTTTTTTTTTTTTTAAATCCCTTCTGCCATCCTTTCGTGACCAGATGGTCAGATTGGAAACCAAAAGAGCAGAAGACCACTGATGTAAAGAGTGAGAGACCTAACATTGTTAGGATCCTATACCTTTTAAGCTCCAATACACTCATGTACTCTTAATGTATAGAGTGACCTTTCACTTCCTCCGCCCCAAGTGGTTCATTGCAACATAAACACCTCCCCAAAGCACAAAGTCCAGAACACAGTTTAGATCTTCTTGGCTTTTATCTGGATTTGTGTACTTGACAATAGCTGACCAAGGACTTGCTTGGATGAGCGCAGAGAATAAATAAGGTTCTTAAACTGGGAGGATAATAAATGAGACATGCATATGTTATATAATGCCTCTTTGTTTTCTTATTGCGATGAACAGTCCTGGTTGTGTGCTTTAAAGTTCTCATTTTTCAGAGATTAACATGTAAGTGGGTGTAAATCCTCAAACATGCATTTTATTTGAATGTACTGTCTTTATTATGTAAAGCAAAACCTTTTCCTTAAGAAGAGTTTGGGATTTACTGGTAAGAAAAAAAAATAGTTGCAACTGTGCAAGATAGCTAGGCATAGATCTTTTTTTTTTTTTTTGAAGGTGAAAAATAAATTGGGGATTCATTAATTATAGTGGAATATAAATATCTGCTCGGATGATAGGAGCTTCCCGCCAATATCGTCACTAGTTTCACGCTGGGAACTGTTGGTCAAGCTGTCATGCATTACCGCAGACTGCTTGCTGCAGTATTTTTTTACGATGACATCATCCCTTCGTCCCTTTTTAGGGGGGGATACCACGTGGTTGATTGCCAGAGATGCAACATATTGCGATGCATAAATTTTAAAACAAACACTGTTTACTCTGAATAACTAAGCCTGACGACTGAAAGAAGGTTTGCACTAATGGGTCTTTTCATTTTTACTGTGATATTCGAGTCTGTTTTGCTTTGACTGAGCCTTTTAACAATTGGAATAAGAGACGTAGAATGTGATTGGTCGGTGTAAAAGGATACACATGTGTCAACCAATCGGCTTGCTCGGCAGATTCGGGTGGTAAATCCTGATCCTGCCCCTGACTGTAACACGGCCCAGAGCTCTCTGCGCTCCCTCGTAGTGTATTTTTAAGCCCTTCCTCGGCTGCTTCCCTTCCCCTGTGCCGCCATTAAAGTCCGTCCGCTTGGTGTTTATGGAAAACGGGAAAATGATTTAAAAACTCAGAAGAGACAGGCCGAGGGACGGGACCTGGGGAGGGGGGAGGGTTCTTGCTCCGCGGTATGTTTGGACTGTCAACTGCCAAGTAAACGGCGCCCCCAAAAGAAGTAAATATGCGGCTAGTTTCGTCCAAGTGAAAGGAGCCTGAGTTCGGATTGGAGTTGGTTTCTCCGACCGGGGGGTGGGAAGGAACTCCATTGGTTTTGGCTGCAGCGGGGGTGGGGTGGGGGGACTGAGGAGTGTAAACACAGCAAAGCAAAAGGTGAGGGTTACAGCGTTAAGACACCTTCTCGTAGAGTTGATAAGGGCCTCTCAGACGGTTACGAGCAAAACATAATCCCGTAACGTTAGCGAGCCGCAGCCAGCTAGCTTGGCCATAAATCCTGGCTGGCAACCGAGCGGTTGTTATGGAAGGTAAGTGACAGCTAGCTGGTTCCGTTAAGACACGGTACAGCATCATTTCTTAGTTTATCACTGCTGGCTGCAAATGAAACTAGTCAAATGCTTATTTAAATAAACTCAGGTTTATTATAGCGGAGTGTATTGACAGTTTCGCTAGTTGCTTGTGAGTACCTTAGCTACTTGACACAGTTGTTTTCAGAACATGCAGCTCACATAAATTTCTTGAATTTCTCACAGTGTGTTGGTAAACTTGGGAGGCGTGGCGTAAACGGTAACGGGACTACAGAGCTGCCCCGTCGAACCAGCTTTATCTTTTATTTTGTCGTGGAAATAGTGTTCAGAATACAGCGGGGGACACAAGCAGTTTGGATCATTTCAGGTCTTAATTAGCTTTACGGCGAATTTGGTTTCAGTGCATAAGTCTCTTAACCAGTCACGCGCCTCCCTGCTGGGCGTCAGGTTTCATCTGTCCTTGTCTCTTATTACCTTGCCTGGTTGTTGTAGGGCACATGTGCCTGGTGTATATAACTTACTGTATGTGTTTATAGCAAGTGTCAAGGATTACGAGCAGTGTTGCACTCTAGGCTGCAGTTTTGCCCTTGCACTTTGTTTTTGTGGGTCTCTAAACGATGCTTTGGTTATTACTACAAATTAATAACAGAAAAAGAGTGGGCATAACTATTTATTAAAAATTTGTTTGAGAGGCAATTATTTAAATACACAGGTGGCTGTTATAAAGTAGGCTTTGTTTGGGACATTTAGCAGCATATTTTGCTTATTTAAACCCAGAAACAAGCTAATGTATAATTTCTTTACCTTGCTGAAGTGTTTGCCTTTGATTAATAAAATCCTGTGGTTTGTATTTTTTTATTATTATTTATTTAACATATCTGTTTGGGGTTTTTTTCCCTTTAAACCTCAGTGTGCTGCTTGCTGTGTGATCTCCTTGAGAGTGGATCTGCCAAGCTGAGTCCCTCTGAACGGCAGGAAGCCTCCCTTAGCGGCGGTGAGACGATGACCGAGCTGGTTGCCAAGTGGGCTTGTGAATACTGCACATTCGAGAACTGGCCGTCAGCCATCAAGTGCACCATGTGCCGCGCTCAGAGGCCCAGCGGGGGTGCCATCATTACTGAGGAGCCCTTCAAGTGCAGCCCTGCCCTGGATGCCAGTGTGCATCAGTGGGACCCTGCAGATCTCAGCAACAGTCCATCTCAGGGGGGATCTAGCTTACTTATTTGTCCAGACTCCAGCGCCCGACCCCGCATTCGCATTGCTGATGTACCTGAGACTAGTAGTAAGTGGTCGTGCCACATGTGCACCTATCTCAACTGGCCTCGAGCTATCCGGTGTACTCAGTGCCTGTGCCAGAGGCAGCAGGCACAACAACAACAACACCATCAACAGCATGGGCAGCATGCAGCCCATCAAGGACATCATACCCAGCAGCCACGCAGCCCCACAGAAACACCCCAAACCTCAGGCTCTGGATGTCGGCCTTCTCCCCCAACCACCACTACAGACACTTGTGAGGAATATAATGACCGTAACAGGCTCAACACTCATACACAGCACTGGACCTGCACTGCCTGCACTTATGAAAATTGGGCCAAGGCACTCAAGTGTGTTGTGTGCGATCACCCCAGACCCAATAGTTTGCTGGCTGAGCCCATCGAACTGGCATCGGAACCCGAGAGTCAACAACCATCCTCAAAACTTATTGACCAGGACAGGGACAACAGGAGGTCTGTTGTTGGCCACGTGGTTAGTCAAGGAGTAGGAGGTGTGGTAGGCAGTGTGGGGGGTTGTAGCAGCAGCCAGAGGAGGTCACCGCCAACGTTAAAACGGGAGTCAGAGGTGAACATGGACTTTCAGAGAATTGAACTGGCATCAGGGGCTGGGATCGGGAGCAAAGAAGATCTTGAGGTGGATTTCAAAAAACTGAAGCAGATTAAGAACCGGATGAGACGGAGTGATTGGCTGTTCCTCAATGCTTGTGTTGGTGAGTTTTAAGGATGGATGGTTTCACTGAAGTATGTTTGACTTGTATTTTGGTTGTGTTATGAGATGTGCAGTCAGTCAAGTGAATAATATAAGGCAAGCTAACACTGTGAAATTTGTCTGAATGATTCACAGTATGTCACTTAACAACCTGCAAGGCAACTATTTACTAAGCAGTTTATAAAACTGTATCTAGATTATTTTGAATGTAATCTTAACATTGCAGACACACTATGTATGCTTGGAAATCCTCTACATTCAGCTAGTAAAAAAATTCACTATAAAGACAGCAAGTGTCCTGCCACCCACACTGTACATTGGTGAATGCAGAGTGGGAGGAAGGATGCGCACTGTAGGAACAACTAGTTTTTGCTTTTTCCCCCCTCTCTCACACCACTGTCTTACTCTTTCTGTTGCCTTTTTCATGGATGAGTAGCGTTTGTTCTGTACACCCACTCAACCTCCCGTCTGTTTTCCCTATCTGTCCCTCTGACAGATGATTATTCTGTGTTATATCTACTGTGTTATAGATGCAAAAAATGGACAGTCATCCCTGCATTTGGTATCCCAATGAAGTCCTTTTAGTGATTAAAAATGATGCCTTTTTATCCTGCTACATTCCTCAAAGCCTGAAAGAGCAACACCACTGCAGATAGTTTCTTGCTGGTTCTGCCCTGGGACTCTTGCTGCATGTCAGATGCTGAATTCCCTCATGTCTGTGTGGCTTGTTCCCATCAGACAGTCTCATCTGGTCAAAAATTTCTCTGTGTTAACATTTATTATCTGATTGGAAATGTTTCCTAAATCATTCCTCATTTGTTAAAGGAAAAGAAATCAAAGACATCTCTTCAAATTCACTCCCTATTTGGCAGGTTCACTATACATACTTTGGAAAGTTTTATATCAATATCTGCCTCATGCTATCTGTTCCTGAGGAATAATGTCTGTGTTTAATGACACAGACATTATTCAGTTTAGCAAAGTGGAACCGCACACATCGTTGCCATTAAGGCGCTCAAATGCTGCACTGTTGTTAACAAGAGAAAGTAAATAACCAAAAGTGTCACTAATCCTCTATTTTAAAAGGTATACTTTTAAGTATTAAATGAAATTTTAAAAAATGTCCTTTAAGGTATGTAAAACATTCATCAATAATTTAAGCAATAATGCAGCTTTACAAAGTAATACAACTTTCGTCACTTCAGTCAGCACTGACACATGAAACCTGCTTTGGATAACCTTTATTAGTTTTGGCTATGCTCAGCATGAGTTCTACAGATAGATGCTATAAAAGATGGCTGCAGGTTCTGGGTCTAAAAAGCGAAGCCTCTGCAGATGTGCAGATGTGCCTTAAACCTGAGAACCTTTTCATACCCAGCAGGGCACTTCTATTTGTTGCACCTGTCCACTTGTATAGAAGTGCAATAGAAAACTGGCCTCACCCCACTTGGGGTGGGTGTAGCTCAGGAGGTAGAGCAGTCACCTACTGATTGGAAGGTTGGTGGTTTCAATCCCTGGCTCCTCCAGTCCGCATGTCAAGTATCCTTGGGCAAGATACTAACCCCAAGTTGCTCTCCGTTGCGTCCATCGGAGTGTGAATGTCATTAGAAAAACACTCAGTTTAGAGACAGTGGGTGTGACTGGGTGAATGTGGCATGTTGTATACAGCGCTTTGAGTACTCCGGGAGAGTAGAAAAGCACCATATCAGTCCATTTACTTTGTGA
This sequence comes from Hemichromis elongatus, assembly GCA_015108515.1. Lineage (NCBI taxonomy): Eukaryota > Metazoa > Chordata > Actinopteri > Cichliformes > Cichlidae > Hemichromis > Hemichromis elongatus. The sequence goes on from VUQR01030939.1 coordinate 7,023, forward strand.
TCTTTTTGGTTTAGTCCCTAGTTTGAAGACATTTTGAATAAAACATGAACCTCAGTTTGTAAATTATGGTAATTATTAGACACAGAAATAATGATCAGGGTATCCCTTTTGGTTATTGATTTGTTAATCTTAAGTTGTTAGCCAGTTACCCTACAGTGTCCTCACTGTCAGTGCCGGTCCTTACTTGTCAGGTTTAATTTGAAAACATTTGAGAAAGAGATGGCAACGGTGAAAACGCCCAGCTTGAGACTTCATAACAGGTCTTCACTAACAAATGGGAGGCGTCACGGTGGTTATGTGGTTCTACATTAGGCCTGGTCACGGGTTCTGATCCTGCATGAGGCCAGACTAAAGCGTTAAAAATGAAATAACACGTCATACAAGAGTAATAGAAATCACATGTTTTTAAGGCTGCGTGTTTTGACAAACAGCATCTGTTGTGCTGCCAAAAAATTTCAGGAGTTGAAGTACATAGACATACACCGATCAGCATTAAAACAATATAATAACCCGCTGAATAATATGTAGGAACCCCTAGTGCTCTCAAAGCAACTCTGTTTTAAACATGGACACCTCCTCTTGGGGTGTCTTTTGGCATCTGGTACCAGAATGCTCACAGCACATCCTTTGGGGTGCAGTGCATAATAGGGTGTGTCCTGAACAACATTGAAGTAATTGCTCGTAATGTTTTGAAAAACTTAAAGCCTTTTCTTACTTAATTATTCCCTGCAGAAAGGTAATTTATTACATTACTTGATGTGTTCTGCAGTACTCTACAACATGACCTGAGATTTATTGTCATATAATTGGAATGTACAGTCCCACACACTGCCACAAATCCCAATCCTAATGAGGATCTTTCTTTTAGTGTTATATGAAAAACAGCCCAAAGAGCATTTCACAAATGTGCTGTGGCCACAGAGATTCCACTTTAGCACCAGGTGTGGGTATAAGCCTGTCTGCTCATCACAGCTTTTATTATTTGTTCAAGCTTTGGCTAGCAGGCTGGGGTCGGCATGCACTCTGGATCCAGGGTTCTTCACTGCTAGCTTCATATGGTAAATGGTAAATGGCTTGTATTTGTATAGCGCTTTACTACATACATACTATGTACATATGACCATGCTGTCTTTGCTGATGCTTAAAAAGAGACACAAAGTTGTGTTAGCAGTATTGGATAGTTGTTTCTGTCACTTTACAGTAACATTCTTGTCCTTTTGTGCATAAGAAATCAAAGTAATCTGAGCTCCTCAAAATTTGTAGACTGTTTTCCTACTCACTCAGAAGCCAGTTTAAATAGTTTATATAATACAAGTAACAGCATAATTGTTTGATTAGGGACTAATGTAATTACTAAAATTAGTATATGAATGCGTTACATTACAAGAGAAAAATGTGTTGTGATTACAGTGATGGCCTCTGTGAATTGGTTCTGCTGGCATCTGCTTGCTGATGCTTAGTCACATAAGGGTGATGAGTTCAGGTCAACACTGTGGAGTTTGCTGTGGTCCTCAAGCCACACCTGCACATTGTATTTTAAATAGATTGTTAACGATATTCACTTCAGATCGTCAGTAGTTTTAAAGTTATGGTAGACTAGTAGATGTGCCAAACGGAAGCCTCTCGCAAAATCAAACCTATGATGAAGTGCTGGGGGCAAAGAAAATAAAATTTCACCTTCAGTTTGGAAACTGTGGTCTCGGATTCCCAATACCTGAAGTTGTTTCCTGAGGAGCCTGATACGCTAAAATTAGCACAGTCCGTGTAAAATAAGTCAAAAATAAAAAATGCCTGTGGCTGTAGAACTTACCATCACTTTTACAGTGTGCATGACCCTACTACTTAAACTGAATTAATGTGTGGCGTTTGTGTTGGCAAATGTATAAATATGTCATTAAATACAGTAGAAATATAGTTGAGGGGATGCTTTAAGCACCAGTTAGTTAGTGCAGGTTTATTGGCCCCTATTTTTTTTTTTTTATTAGTAATGAGATATTATTTAATAATTTGAATAAGAAACAAGCTTTAAGCATACTAAATTTTGGTATTCTCTGTTTATTCAGAAGTTTTTAGAAGTCTTAAGGCTTACCTTTATAAAAATGGGGGTTTGGAAAAAAGTGCCAAATGTGCTATTTTTCACTTAAAGTGAAAACATACACAGACTTGCTGAGGCTCTGCGGTTAAAAAGCGGTAAATCTATGATAAATGTAAAGAAAGCAAAAAGCAGTGATAAGCAAACATGTAAAATTGATATTAACATAATATATAACACATCAAATGTTGAAACTGAAAGTTTTTATTGTTGCTTTTGTTGTGTGATGAGCTTAGACTGCAGGCAGATGGGTTTAATACCTAGAGGTTTTACTAGAGAGCCACGCTAATATGGGCAGGATTTGGTTTGGCATAATCTTCCTGAAATAAGCAAGGCCTTTCCTGAGAAAGGTGTTTTCTGGTGTAATTTTGGATTATTGGCACATTTACAGTTGTGCAAAATACTAATGCAATGTGCGTTGATGTGCCCCCATAACATGCTGGCCGGTGAACTACTGCTCACCCTCACTCCTCTTTGGCCTGGACTTGTTTTCTTGTGTTCCCTGCACCAGATTCCAAATAACCATACATTTTTCAGAATACTGTTCCTCAGATTTAACATTTGATATGTTGTCTGTTTTTAATTATCAGTTAAATAGGATTCAAATGATTTTACAAACCATCACATTCTGTTTCATTTATATTTAAACATTACAAATTTCTTTATTTTGGGGAAAAATGGGACTGCTCATGCTGCATAAAGGCTTGGATCCTCCTACTTTAGGAATGTGAAAGGAAACAGGTGTGTAGTCAACGGAAGCAAATGTGAACACAAGAGGAATGTGCAAACATCAAACAAAAACATGTCCTCCTTTCCAGGTTGAGGGATAAAAGTAGTAATGTAGTAATATTTCCATACATTTATACATTGTTGTAATATATACTGATATAGTTTATGTTATAGTTCAATCAGAACATTGATTTAATTTAGTCTTCACTGAAGTCTCATTGTCAATATAGACAATATCCGTCTTTACGAACAGAGTACGGGTCCCAACTGTAATGTCTCTGTAGAAGCAGTTGTAATGATGCATATTTTTAGCTCCCTTAAAAACATGAATATTAATTATTTTATGGTGGTTTTTTATGTAATATTTACTCCAAGCTGGGATGAAATGTATGATTAAAGCAATGTATGCAGTCATACAGTATTTCTTAATGCCTGTTTTTCCACAGTAATATAGAACAGTAAAATATGCTAACATTATTACGATGCAGCATATCACGATGTTTATAAATAGTATCGTTATATTATAAGATGCTAAAACAATTATTATTAGTTATTTTTTTGGTTAGGTGTAAAATACTTTGAGGCTGTCTTGCTAGCCTTTCAGACAAAAAGCAGACTGTTGTGTCAATACGAGCAGGATGCTCAGTATAATCTCGGACTACTAACTACCTCATTCAGGGCTGTCATTTTGATATGTGTTAGCAGGGAAAGCCAACATGTTACTATTAACAGCAACAATATCAAAAGAATACACTAAGAAATGCCGCTTAGCCAACCCACACGGTACAGAGGAATTTATTACTATAAACTGCGTTTGGAAATTCAGTTGAGCTTTATTTTTTTTAATTTTCTTTTATCTGTACATACTTTTTTCAGCTGTGCTCCTGTTAAATAAAGATATTTAATATGTCCAGTCCAGGTGTCCTTGAACAGGAAGGTATGCTGACAGAATATTTACTTTTTTTGTGGCTGTTTAAACAGGAAACTGCACCAATCACAAATAGACTTTGAATATCCCACATACGTCTGTTGATTCTGCTATGATGGAGGCAGTTGCTATCGCCATTATTGAAATGTGCGTCCTTTGTAGGAGAAAAAGACAAGAATCACTTAGCCTGATCTGCTCTGTTTAATCAGCCTGTCTTTAAGTGTATGTCTGTTTGCATATTGGAGCCTTTTGTGTTCACCAAAGGATCTGTGAGTACAGTACTGACTGCAGGGCTACAGGCACACCCACGCTAATGGAGTGTTTTGTGGAAAGTGGTTTTGTGATCTTTCTATCACGCTGCGCTGCTATTGTGTAGTTTCTCTCCTCATCCCTCACAGCGCTAGCCAGCTCCACATGGCACAGCAAGTCCTTCTGCCCACTCCATGTCTCTTTCGCTCTCACTCACATGCAGATTATGCAGCTGAGCATTGTGTGTGGTCCTTTGACGCCAGAACAAAAGCGCAACAGTGTTTTAAGCTATCAAACGAGAGACTACCACATGAGCATTTACTGTATATGTTAGAAATGGGAAGAGGATATTTCTGTGGCTGCTGTCGTTTATTTGAATGAAATTTACACTTACATGTTTTTTTCATTACTCAAAAACGCATTTAGCCCAATGTTTTACTCTGCTTAAACGACTAGTAGGTTATTTTGTCTCTCTGTGGTGGATCACAGAACTAGAGGCTTGCACCAGAGTTGTTATAGCTTTGTATTTTCTATCAGTTTTTACCCCTCAGCTGTAAATGGTTGATTGGGTATTGTCATCACCCCGCAGGGCGGACGTACAGGTGGTATGGACACCCAAGTTTGTGAATTTTGAAAATGATACCATAGGTACATCTACTAGGAGGCTGAGGGGTAGCTCTGGTGGCCACCGGTATTTATTTATTTATTTTTAGGGTTAACATTTTATTTTTAGTTCAGTTTCATTGGTGGGTTTTCTTATTTCAGTGTAGCATTTATTGCATAAGTGCTGTAATTATCTTTTTTATTAATTACAATGTCCGGTTTGGTGATTATGATATTGTTCTTATACATTATTGAGTGGGGGGGGGAAGTTAGCATTCATCCTCCAGCTTCACTGTTTATGTTATGCTAACATAGCTGTGTCGTTAGCGATCACATAGAACAGCATTATATACCAGCTAGCACAACTTCAGTAACCCTACAAATGTCACTGCTGTTTAGTTTTCTAAAGAAGCAGAGCTGTATGTTTGAATGTTTTCAGAAATCTCTCAGTCAGAACTAAGCAGTGACGTGCAGTCAGGGGAGGCCTCACCTGTCATCATGGAAATATAAAATTGAAAAATAAATTAAATGGTTATATTTATTCAGTGATTTGTATTTTAAAGTTCTTTTCCATTTAACGTCACCATTTTTAGATTTTTTTTCAAAATCGCTGAATTTTCACATTTACCGTTCAAACACTAAGAAGAGACGCAGCCCGCTGAGCCTCACCGTGGATTACGCAATGACTATGCTAACGGTGCTGGCATGCTATGCAGTGAGACCGTATTGCTCTCCCTCTGCATGTCACTATTAAAATGTCGAACACTTTTACTATATGAACTAAATTTCCATATTTTAGCTGGTGTATATAATGTACAGTGTTTTTTGTTTTTTTTAAATCAACAAATGTGTGTATTCTTGTGCTGAGTGATCATAAAACTGCACTAGGTGAGGCACGCAGTTCTCCTGCCTCATGGCAGGGGGCGCTGGTGATCCCAGGGATTCTTATTACGACTCCTCGGCTGCAGAATAATAGAATTAGTGACACTGTCACTGATTCTATTATTCTGCAGCTGTCACTGTGAAAGCAGTAAAGTTAGCAAGTGAAGTGCAGCCATCCAGTTATTTTTTCCTGTTGCTTGGCCCTATTTTCAAAATGGAAGATTACATATCTAAACTGAAAGAATTTTCTAAACTGGACTTTCAATCAAAGCTGGACTTCATTTATAAGTAAAGGTATGACGATAACGTTTTTTTAAGTTAAATTTTTCAATGCTAGTTTGTATATGTAAAGAATGCTGATATGAAATTTTAAACAAAACACGTTAACGGTTGCCAATGAAATGGTGAATAAGCTACTCTAAGCTACTACAGATTTTTGAGTGCTGTGTACCACAAAAAAAAAAAATCAGTTTGAAGTCAGTAAGCACAACCAGAATTCATACATAAGGTGTACCAGATTATAAGGCGCATTGATGATTTTTGAGAAAATTAAAGGATTTTAAGTGTGCCTTATAGTGCAGAAAATATGGTATTTTTTTCATCTACACAATAATGTTTGAGTTGATTTTAGAAAATTTACAAAGAAGTAAAACTAAGTTTTTATATAATGTTCTTCACAATCTAAGAGGTGTTAGGGCAGGAAGCTCATCACGCATGGGTTTGGTGCTGTTGGTTAGCTGCTAACAGGTAAGCCTAGCTCCAGTTGCCTAGGTAACCCATTTACAGCCCTGTGATTTGTTAGTTAGTATCCTTCGCTCTCACTGGTAGCCACTTCAATCACTCACCTGAAGTTCTTGGCTCATCACATGGAGATGGATCGCTTCTCCTTTAATTTGACCTTTTTCTTTGGTTTGAGTTAACTTCAGTAACCTTTCCTGCCAAAGGATCTGAAAACCAAATATTTCAATTTATTTATTTCATTTTGATCAAATCATGTCTTAGTCAGCTTGTAATAAATAATAATAAAGCTGACTATTAATAGTTCATGCTCACAAATCACATGCGCGAGTTCATGGACAAAAATTAAAATGATACTATAACTCAGCTTGCATAAAGTAAACATAACATTTTGCAGTGCTTCATCACATATGCTAAAGTTAATATATTAAAAAAATTATTGATGTATGTTTTTTCACAGAATGACTCATAACTCCTGCAGTAGTGTCTCATTAGCTGGTCACTATTTGAGGTTTTTCTCTGGAGGTTGGTTGTTTCATTTACACTTTGCACCAGAAAAGAACTGACACGCCAACAGCTCCTCGAACATATCCGTCAAGCTTATGCTACAACATAAACATGAAGATTAAGGAGGTGAAAGAAAAATAACTGAAAGATCACACTGTGCCCCCTGATGTCTTTTCCCCTTGACTTCAAAGTCAGCAAAGTCTCAAAGCTGTTTCAGCTGCCACAGAGATAAAGCACATTCAGATCTCCAATATTTCATATATTTCAGTGTAATGCAAACTGACCTTTGCGCAAGGTTGTCTTTTTATGTTTCTGCTGTGTTAAGGCTTGGTGTGATTCAACTGCAGTGCTCGGCACGTCTGCTCATTTCTGATTTGTTGACAGCCAAAAGTGGTCTGATACAGCATTTATTTTTCTCGGCAGAGAATCTTTAAGTGTCTTCATAAAAATTCATTTTTATGAAAATACTGTGCTAATGTGGGTCAAAGCAGCAAAATAAAAGGTCTTCACTTCAATAATGTGCCCACAGTGATAACTTGTTAACATTGTTTATTGATGTGACATTTTTCCTTCCCCCTGTTTGTCTGAAAGGTGTGGTGGAAGGTGACCTGGCAGCTGTGGAATCCTACAAGACATCGGGAGGTGACATCGCAAGACAGCTAACATCCGACGAGGTGCGCCTATTAAACCGGCCCTCAGCATTCGATGACGGCTTCACGCTGGTTCACCTAGCCATCCGCTTCCAGAGACAGGACATGCTGGCAGTGTTGCTCACAGAGGTCAGTGGAGACAGTGTTCATTTTCAGAAATCACCTACCCTAAGGTATTGGCTTTCTGAATTATGTTTGTAGATTATCTAAGCACTAGTCTATATTAAACACGTGACTATATAGGTCATACTGTAGGTGATTAATTACAAGATGCCTTGTTGTCTGGGGTCCTCATGTTTGGATTTAAAATCCTTGTAACAGAAATTGTGGTGCCCAGTTTGTGTCTGTTTTCATAGAGCTTCAGCTGCACAGAGTGAAGGATTTTGGGATCTTGCCTCAAGTCCTTTAAAATGTCAAGAGCATAGTTGGCTTAATTTGGCATTGTAATTGTTTTTGACGCACCGTTTCACTTCACTACAAAGACGCACTTTGTTTATTATGACTTCTGTGTTCTTTTCAGGAAGTACTTAACTGTTGATGATAGTCTACATGTGGACACTTTAAATAAATATCAAATAAGAAAAATACTATTGGTTGAACTCTTCTACTCAACCTAGTAACCGTAGTTTTATTTCTGAATATGAGTATCTGCAAGACCCCATATTGGATCATAATTAATAAACATTTGCAGGCCTCTGATTGTATAACATGCACCTGAAGGGTCCTAGGACCAGAGTATTTTTAGAAAAGAGAGGGACTAAAATTCAGATGCACACTCTTGCTGCACAAACCGTATAATAATCTCTTCCTCTGTCAGTAATTATTTAATTGCATTGGTATTGTATGTTCAGTGTCCTGGTGCGTCTGTGCAGTGAGGCTCAATGTTTAAATTGTGCATGTGCTGATGTTGATTCCACCCCTGTTGCCTTCAGCACTGTGATCTCGGATTATCTGTAAACGCACCTCTCCACCCACACTCAGCCGCTGCCCCAGTTTCTTTTCCAAGAGGGTTAGTGAGTAACCACTGGATCATGTCCCCAAAACACCCCAAAGCTGACACCTGCTTGAACTCGCTGTGTCCTGGAGGTGATTTAGATTTGATTAGTGAAAGTAAAATTGTGGTAGAATTTGTTTTAATGCCATATCCAGAAATTTTCTGGGTTTATTTAAAAGGAGAGATGAATCTGATACTTCACACAGTCATAATTTCACCGCTTTGCTCATAATTTCTCTCTTCATAGAAGGTTTGGTTTTTCAGTCTAGGTAACAATATAAAAATGGGCCCCTGATCTCTTGAACTGACTTCTTTCCTTCTTCTTAGCCTCTCTATATTTACATAATGTATCAGACAAAAGGATTTGTTCAGAATAATCTCTCCAGATCTCTTTATCTTAACACCATCAGATCTTATCAGAGTCAAGTGACTTTCAGGGCGCTGAAGCTATTACTGTTAAATTTTATCCGTGTTAGGCCTCGGTGGAGCATTGCATTCAGTTGGATTTGCATTAGTTTATGGTTTTATGGTTCTTTGTAGTTGTAGGAAATGCTCTTGCTCATTTCTTACTCTGTGTATCCTGTACACTTTGTGTATTTAAATTCCCTCTCTATATCCTCTCCTCTCTGCAGGTATCCCAACAGGCAGCCAAGTGTATACCAGCCATGGTTTGTCCTGAGCTAACAGAGCAGATCCGTCGTGAGGTAGCAGCCTCTCTTCACCAGCGCAAGGGAGACTTCACCTGTTATTTCCTCACCGATCTAGTGACATTCACCCTGCCTGCAGGTCAGCACCTCATGAACAAACAATCAAGTAAATGCAGCCAAAGGAAAAAAAACAAGGTTTACAAAATATCATAACATAAATTCCAGAAGCCTTTGAAAGTGGCTGTAGCTGAAAAAACTCAGCCAAGTCATTCCTTCTGGCTTTCTGAGTGTGTATCAGAATGCTTGTTTTGTTTACTTCTGGCGTATAAGATTGCTTGTTGCTCGATCGCTGCAGGGACATAATGCCACAGTTGTCCGTTTCCAGCTGCCACAACATGGAGGCTACATTGTTTGAGTATTGTAATAGCAAACTGAAAATACCATGTACTGCCAACTATGCACCCGTTATGCTTGACTTTCGTTCATAGCAGAGCCATATTTAGTGTTTTGCCAGTGTGTTTTGGTGAAATTGCAGGCATTCAGTGCTATTTCTGTCGAATTTTACTGTGTGGAATTGCTCTTGTGGTTCAGGCTGAAGCTGGTAGCTAAGCTAAGGATTTTTGTTTTGCAGAGTGTTCAGGACTATGCCGACCTTGGCTTCTGGCCACTATAGAAACCCATTCTGTTCAGTTGCACAAAGTCAATGCATTCATTTATTTAGCTAAAGAATAAGCTACTGTGCTGACAGGAGCTCAGGGCAGGCAGTGAAAGCCACGGGCTGTTGTGAAGAGAACAAAACATGGTGGGTTTAGCTGAAATGAGTCTGAGCAATTTTTCAGTCTTTTTAGTTAAGTTTTACAGGTAGTTAAAACAAAGATGCACATATCTAAGCTAAGGCCTCCTTCCATTCCTCTTCTTTGTGTTTCAGATATTGAGGACTTGCCTCCAGCAGTTCAGGAAAAACTATTTGATGAGGTGCTGGACCGAGACGTACAAAAAGGTGAAATATTTACTCTTTTCTGCTTTATGAACACATATCACATGCTGTCCTTAAGCATACACTTGTTCTGAGAATGTGAGAGAGAAACCAGATCCCCTGATGGTCTGGCTGCTTGGCACACAAGGGGAGTCCCCTCACAAACTATAACAGGGAGGCAGCAGAGGGCTGGGTATGTTGTCTAACTTGTATTTTCTTTCTTGCCAACAGTTGTTTTTTTTTCCTTCCTGTTTGTCACTCTGCCAAGCGCTCTCACTTCAGGATATGTACCAGTTCCCTTTGTCCTACTCAGCCCAATTGAGTTTTAGGAATTTCTTTGATCACCGTTGAATGATTGTACTTCCTTTTAGGTCACACATAAACGCTTCTAAAGGCCATCACCTTTCTTCCTGAAGGTCCCTGCTCATTTGTGTGCCCTTCTTCTTCTTCCGTTTCAGTGTGTATCAAACGTTATATTAGGAACTGCAGTGTAAACAAAAATCCTTATCTTCACCTTGCTAAATATGTTTGCATTTTAATATGGAAGACTATATGATGCACCTTAAAACCTTGTTATGTGGCTTTTTAACCAACCTATAAAAGATCTTAAGGATGCATGGTGTGCGTGCATTTCCAGGAAACAGACAAAAAGTATCAGAGTAAAAAAGTTTTTTAGTTTTTTTTTAATACGCTTTATTGATAACAGTACGAAATACAAATACAAAATAGCAAACACAATGTCAGGGGGTTTCATATAAAACAACAAAATAAAGTAAAAAGTAGAACAAAGAAGAGAGCAGTCGGTGATGGAAGCTTTGTGCAGCTGTGTTAAAAATAATTGACTTCTTAGTCTAATTTAAAGTGGGAAAAGACAAGTTTTTTTTCATGCTGTCATTTTAAACTGAAAAGCTGAGCTGCTAAATGAATCCTATTTAAGCAGGAGTTCCACAAGTCAAAGCAGACAAAAAAAGCACAAACGTTGATGCTTCTCCTTCCAATTTTCACAGCATTTTTGTGCCATACAGTATCTTTATTTCTCTCTTTTTAGGTTTCCTATCGTACCCTGAGCCTTAGTAGTCATTTGGTTTTGTGGTTAACAAGCAGACATTGTTATGTCACTACTATTTTCACAGATGTGAGCAGGCATTAACTAATACTGAAACACCATTACCACTGTACAACCACACTGTTGCACTTCCTCATACAGCATATTCCCTTCTTATTATCGGTACAGCTTGAATTTTATTTGATTTAATTTTTTAAGAGATATCTTGCTGTCTCCCCTCTTGCTCAGAACTTGAAGAGGAGTCTCCCATCATCAACTGGTCCTTGGAGCTGGGGACTAGGTTAGACAGTCGACTGTATGCACTGTGGAACCGCACAGCTGGGGACTGCCTCCTTGACTCAGTGCTGCAGGCTACGTGGGGCATCTATGACAAGGACTCAGTACTTCGCAAAACTCTCCACGACAGTCTGCACGACTGCTCTCACTGGTAAGGCGTACGCCACGGGCACTAGGTGTGTAGTTTGAGCTGATTTGCATCTTGTTTTAAACCAATTCAAATGATGTTAGACTGAGTGACACAGTGCACCAAACATAAAATTCAGACAGATTTTAGCAGGAGTTGGAGCTTGTATGTTGCTTGTATGTTACTTATATAGGCAAAAAAAAAGCTACATTTTTAAGTACTATAGTCTGAATAAACAGGGAAATGTTTACTTTTAAATTATTACCGACAGGTATTCCTGTCTCTTCCAGTTTCTCCTTTTTTTCTTTTTTGTTTTAAGCTGACCTTTTTACACAGAAACATTTGTGGATCATGTCTGTGAAGGTTCTCAGTCATCCAGGTTATCGTAGTCTAAGGAGCTGTAAGGAAAAGGCGTCTGGACTTCTTTAGGTTGCTTGAAGACGTTTCACCTCTCATCCGAGAAGTGGATTTGTGGATCATGAAATGACTGAGCTCCACTGAAGGAAAACAAAAGCTTGACTTTCACAAAGTGTCAAGTTACATTTTGTTTTCTTTCAGCTTGTGTTTGGAACATGTGGTTTAGAGCCCGGGGTGTACACCCAGAATCCAAGGTTTAGATTGGCAGCTTATAAAGAGATCCGACACTTTGATCTGGAAATAGGAAAATAGCCCTTTTTTTAAAAATATATTTTATGCCCTCAAAGATCTGTTGTGACTCCTGCATCTTCTTAGTTTAATTGGAAAACCCCCCAAAACATTGTCGTCTTTAAACTGTTTAAGTTGCACCCGAATCACGATTGGCTCCAAAATGATTGCGATGTTCCAAAACATGCTCAAAGGTCCAAGCGTTCATGCAGATGAAAACTGAATGCATGTCCAACTCACATAAATTGTTCTGTACATGAAAGAGACAGGAAAAAAAAGTAGAAAACACATTTTTGAGTGGGGGGGCGCTGAGTCTGACTCCGAAGCCCAGCGTGACTCACGTCTATTTGTGAGAAACGGTGGGTTTTTCGGTGAGATAATTGCTGTTTAGATGTAATGAGTAATGCCATCCAGCCCAAACCACGACAGACATGGAGGAATGTAGTCAATTGCAAGCCCACGCCTTGCTGCACAGAGGTCAAATAATGTCACAAGCTAAACAGTTTTGCGTGTGTATCTGTGTGTCTGTGCAGGTTTTACACCCGCTGGAAGGAGTGGGAGTCGTGGTATTCCCAAAGCTTTGGGCTGCACTTTTCCCTCCGAGAGGAACAGTGGCAGGAAGACTGGGCTTTCATACTGTCCCTTGCCAGCCAGGTACATGTACATATACATGAAAGTAAACACACACACACACACACACGCGAACATGAGGGACAGGAACTTGATGTGCTTAAAATGTGACACGCTAATGATGCGTGAATTATGCAAGAAGCTTTCCTGCTCTCGGTGCAGTATACTTAACCTGTAATGCCCTCTGAAAGTGCATCCTGTCTGTCATCAGCACTTCTCTGCTTCTCACTGCTCTTTGTGACCTCACTGACTGAAGTATTTGGGTGGCCTGTTATTATATCTGGGTGTGAAAGCTCATTAATTGAGTGTTTTTCATGTTTTCACATTTAGAGTATCCTGGCTGCATTCAAGAACCCTCTTTTAATCGCTTCCCCGAGTCCTAGAGTATTGTTTTGTGTTTTTCTGACTTTGCGCGTTTGCGTTTTTTCTTTTACAGCCAGGATCCAGCTTGGAACAGACCCACATTTTCGTTCTTGCACACATACTTCGTAGGCCTATCATCGTCTATGGAGTGAAGTACTACAAAAGTTTCCGTGGTGAAACACTCGGGTATACCCGTTTTCAAGGTGAGCAAGAAATAACGTTTCGGTCAAATATTGTTTGCTGTTGCTCTCAGCTTCATTCCAGTGGACGTAAGACTAGACTACCTTTGTGAAGTAGTTCCAGCCTACGTGTGTCTGTGTAATTTTCATAGGTGACATAACTGCCCCGCTGATTAGTCAGCAATTACTGTTTGCGACAGTTATTAGTCTAGTGTTTTTCATTTAGTGGTTAATTTTGCTTCGTGTTGATCAAAATAACAAAAACAACATAACAAAAAATGCCAGGATGAGTCACAGGAGCACAGAAAATTCATATTGTGGTTGCAGACATCCAGATACAGCTGACCATATGAAAATCATCAGCAGTCAAACAATCCTGAGAGCACCGAGAGCGAGGCCCACCTTTACAACTAGCAGTAAAAACAGTCTGGATTCAATTTGCCTGCTGAGTGATGCTGTACTGGGGATGATGAAAGTGCTATGTAAGGGCCAACTGCTTGTGGTAAAGCCTGCCTGATGGACCAGTGATTTACTGTTGCCAAGAGCAAATGTACACACACAGAGGAAGGCGTGCTTATGGGCGCCTATAGAGAGGGGTGGGGTACCTCAATTAAAGTAGTGAACAAGTGAACCCAGTAAAAACCACAGCGGTTACTAGGAGAGTAGCAACACATGGGCTTCTCAATAGCAGTGTCGGTTACAGAAGTATTCATGACATGTGAGAGCTGCCTTTGTGAGTTATGGAACTGAAGAAATATGAGACTCTCTGTGTTGTCATCCTGCATTGTTTTGTTTATAATCAGTCTGGTATTTGCAAATCAGCATCGACTGTTGTGGGACATTTATTCAAGCATTGCCTTCAATCCAGGGTAACTTTGAGTGTTTAATTTCTGCTGAGCTATTCTTTTACCCTGTCAGCACACAGTGTTCCCATTTCTCCATTTATTTGTGAGGGCTAGTTAATACTTACTCTAGATTATAATTGCTCGTGTAAATCATACAGTCATGTATGTGAAAAAGTTTTCGCAGTGCTTTATGCAGTCCTGTGAAAAGCTAGGTAAACCCCTGCTGCTTCCATAGGAATGAACAGGGTAACTACCAAGCAGGTGCTGCTTATTCACTGACCACGACCAAGCGAGAGTACATCTATAAAAGCAGATGTTTTTGGCAGCTCACTGGTCTGGAGCATTTAAGTATGTGTTCACACAATGCTACAATCTTTCAGATGGTCAGATGATGCACCTGAAAGGTTTCCAGGAAGCTTCTCTTGTAAAAAGAACAGCTTGGGTTTGCAATGTTAGATCAAAATAAACCACAAGATGTGTGGAACAATGTCCTTTGGATGGCAGAGACCAAAGTGGAGATGTCTGTCTATAATGCACGCCACAACGTTTAAACACAAATGCCTCATAGCAGCTGTTAAACATGGTGGTGGAGGGGTGTGCTGAGAATCTGAATGACCGTTCACTAGTCTCCTTAACAGTGTGACACCAGATGTCTGCTGTGTTGAAACTACAATCTGCAGAAGGTGGACTGCAAAATGTGCATCTTAAGTCACTATAACATATTCTTCCCCTGTTGTTGCATTCTGGTGATATACATGTGGAAAATATCCATTCATTACAAAGATTGGAATTTTAAAGAGAGTCAGCATCTAGAGCAAGACTTGCTAACAGTCAGCAGCAGTGCAAAGCCTTCCTTCATCATTGAAAAGCTTCTGGATTTACTAAAAAGGCATAGTGTCAGTTTTGTGACTGCAAATTGTGGATAGGGGTGTTTTTGCAGCTGACCTTCTGGCATGTGTATTTGTAGGAGTTTCCCTTTCAGGAGAATATCTCAGTCACTCGAGCATTCACTAATGTTCACGGCATGCACTTTTACTGCAAATTCCCCTAAATCTAACACCAAAAAAAGCCTGTTCTGGTTGTGGTCGCTGCTTCTAGGAGTGTTTATTTATTTAGAATGAGAGGGGGAGATTTTATCAGAAGGGAGTGCCTAATTGGGATTTTGGTTGGATGGCTCAAAGTTGTGAGTGCAGTGCCAAAACTCTGGCTCTGTCCTAGAACTCTTCTCTTGAGCGCTCAGAGCCGAGCCCGACTTACTTGAATACTGGCGTTTTTCATGAAGCAAAGCAGAAATGAATAAAACTGAGCTGTTTATTTATCCTCAGCAGTGCGCACACAGTGAATGACTTCTCTCTGTTGTTTCTGGAACAAATAAAAGTGTCAGTGTGTTAGCTTATTCATTAACAGACGGACGGCTCTTTATTAACTGTAAATAGTGTCCGTATACACAGATATCTCGGGTTTATATGGTGGAATAGTTCATAACAATGCAGCTCTTCTTTGGATAA
The DNA here is from genome assembly GCA_015108515.1 of Hemichromis elongatus. Taxonomy (NCBI): domain Eukaryota; kingdom Metazoa; phylum Chordata; class Actinopteri; order Cichliformes; family Cichlidae; genus Hemichromis; species Hemichromis elongatus. The sequence continues at coordinate 22,657 of VUQR01030939.1, forward strand.
ATCCCGAGCTCCACCTGAGTCTCAGTCCTCGGTACCTCTTACATATTTTAATTCTCCTTCAGATTCGTCTTGTTGGCCTAAATGGTGTTTTCAGAGGGAAATGTGTAAAACCTGAGTGTACCCTATATTTTGCCTGTTAGGTTTGCGTCAAGCTCTTCCTTTGCTCATTTTTGAGATGCTTTTTTGTGCCGCTTACCAAATAAGGCTGGTTATTCATTACTGAAGTTCACTGGCTGGGTCTTAGTAGCTGCCCCTGTAATTGTGGCATTACAATAATCACTTAGTAAATGTGTAAAATTAAATGCATCATGTTTTATATAGTGATTCTGTGGCGGGCGTGGCCTGCGGTGGCGTGCAGGGAAGGCGGACGCACCTGCACACCATCCGCAATCATGCCCGCCGCCTTAATTATTTGCACCGGGTCCTGTGTTGGTGTTGTGGTGAGTTGTGTGGAACTGGCAGCGGGAGAGCTGCAGCTCACTGTTTGTATACAGCAACCGTGTGTGTATGTGTTAAATAAAGATGTTTGAAACCATGGAAGT
>VUQR01030940.1:0-13023 GCA_015108515.1 Hemichromis elongatus
CATATTTAAGCCTTGTGGGAGTGTCCCTCGTAGAGGGACAATGGACCCCCTACTGATCCTCTAACTAATCACACGAGGTGTGAAAACGGGTGTGGGTCTCAATCAGCTATGGTTTCGGGTGAGCTTCGTGTGAAACCTAGCCCCACCCTATCATGTGATTTCCAGAGGTCAGATGACCCAGGATGTGAGTGGGCGTTAAGGCGTCTGGGAAGGGATCTCAAAACTGGATTATAGATGGCAGGCAGTTGGTGTTGTAAACCACCACCTCTGTTCAAAGATGGCCGTTCACAGTGGACATAAATGGCTTCTTTCACTCCTCCAACCATCTTTCTCTATCCAAAATGTGAGGATGCCAATGTTCACATTGGCATCCTGAAAGGAGTGACCTTTGTCCTTTAGATGCAGATGGACGGCAGAGTTTTGTCCCGTAGAGGTGGCTCTTCTATGCTGTGCCATGCGTTTATGAAGTGGCTGTTTGGTCTCTCCAATGTAGAGGTCTGGGCATTCCTCGCTGCACTGTACAGCATACACCACGTTGTTAAGTTTGTGTTTGGGAGTTTTGTCTTTGGGATGAACCAGTTTTTGCCTGATTGTGTTGCTGGGTCTGAAGTAAACTGGGATGTCATGCTTGGAGAAGACTCCCCTGAGTTTTTTCTGATACTCCGGCTACATAGGGGATGACAATATTGTTGCGTTTGTCTTTCTTATTTATTTTTAAATGTACCTTTAAAGGATTCCCCATTTAATTGCTGGAGGACAGAAAGAGGAGAAGGAAAGGAGATGTAGGATATAGATAGCTATTGGCTAGAAGGTGAGAAAAAGGGAGAGGAGCAATCTGTATTAAACTAAGCATTTAAGCAAGTCACGTCTTTTAACAGCGAGCTCTGATGCACTGTCCTAGGAGAGTTCAAAGTGATGCACACACTGAAAATCTCTGACACACAGAGCAAGAAAAAAAGAGATGTACATGCAGAGATCGTGGTAGTCATTTTGCTGTATGTCTTCCGGCACATTTGACATTTTGAGTCTCATAACCCTTTCTGTAATGTTATCCATCATTATCAACCTGCATTGAGACTCCACCGCTCTTTTCTGTGCCTCTGGTGCCACGAGGGAAGAGGAAAGCATGAATATTTAGGAGGTTAGAAGTTCAATTCCCAATGGGATTGCCTGTGCTGAAAGTTTGCATGTCAATTTTCTTTGCATGCAACCACTTGGATACAAGCCCCAAGTGACAGATACAGTGTATTTCTGTGGTGAATTACAAACAGAGCTGCAGGAAAATGACTACACGATGTCTCATCGTTGCTTGTCATGGTTGGACTGTGCCAACTCCCATGTGGTTTAACCCCTGTGTGTATTAGAATGTGGCCAGTCTGGATTACTGTACTGTATGCTGAGTCAATGCAGCACATACTGTACAGAAGAAGGATAACAAAATCCTGTAGCCTGTCTCGCCTGTCTTCTGACAAGAGTGCTGATTCTGCACTGGATATGCTCATTATTTCCAAAATCCTGCTGCCTGCTTATGTGGTTGAACCAATTACTAGAAATTCAAACCAACTCACCCCAAAGTGCAACTACACTAAGACAGGATAAACATTAAGAATATTACTTTTAATGTATTTATCTTTTTTTTAAGCAATCTAATACTGCATTGCAGTAAAATTTGTTTTCTACACTTAAGTTAAGTTAAGCATTGTCTTTATTTTTCATATAAAAGGAAGCATGTAAACGAACTCATACCACACCACTTCTTGCAATGTATTCATAAAATATAACTCACCACATAGTGAAAATGTTCCTGGACTGTGATGACAGTTTAATGCAAAAATAATGACTTTTTAAAGACTTCTGGTGTCGTTACCCATGTGAAACTTTGAAAGCTTGTTTAGTTATGACTTAACACTTCAGGCTCAGGTCCATTTTTCTGGCGCTGTCCCAGTCCTAGATAATTTGCTCTGAGGTTCATGCTGCAATTACTCAAGTATTAAAAGCTGACTAGGGGTTCAGTTCGCAATACGTTTGTTAGCTAATTATCTTCCTTCTGAACCGCTGAAAGATTTTGTTAATAGATCTGCTGGGGCACATAAAATTGTCAGTTTGCTAAAATCCCCATTCGTACAGTAATTGTTCAATGAGAGCTTCCAAAATTTTCTAGGCTCTATGATGTAACATACAACTGGACAATCAAGCATTAGGTTTTTCTACATAAAGTGGTGAAACGGTGCACATGGACACCAAAGAGTCTGGAAGGCTTTTTGTTTGTCTGTTTAGTTTTTGACTTTCCAAAAAGATGATAAGCTATTTATATATAAAATGTTTATTTGATGTCAGTCATTAATATGAGTAAGCCAGGGTAATAACTTTTCGGCTTTCAAGTCCAAGAATAAGCATAGCTGCTAGCTACATGTAGCTATGTTGTTTTGCGGGTTTGCCACATAAGAACATTAGCTAACTAACGATTCACTAAATTCTTCACTCTGAATTCGCCACCAATTTTGGTAACTATTATGTAACATATGATGTGCACTGAACATGATAAACAAAGAATGTAATATCACCTTTGCAGAGGAACGAAGACCATGCAGAGTTGGGGCGTAACGGAATACATGTTATGTATGTAAAATACAAAATATGAGTAACTGTATTCAGTTACAGTTACCATTTAAAAAGGTGGTAATTAAAATACAGTTACTTTGTTGAAATAAATGGATTACATGGCAGTCTTTTCCTGTTTCATATGTTAGGCTGTGCCCTCTCTATTTTTGGCAATTCCATGCCGGGGGAAACCCACACAAAAAGAGGCTCTAACACCTGGGTCTCAATCTCGTGGCCCATGTCACCCCTAATGACGTGAAGTAATATTTTTAAAAACTATTATTCAAAAAATTATTTAATAGGAAGGCAATAAGCAGAGTGTTACAGGCATAGCCCTAAAGAATGTAGCCTGATGGGCAGTGTAGTCTGTGCTGCAGGGAGAATGTGTGGGACTGCACCTCCCGTTTTGTGTGTGTTAACGCGAGGGAGGGAGAAAAAGGAGAGTTGAAAAGTTTGAGTTGTCACCGACCAGAAACGGGAGATGGAAGCATGTAAATATAATAATAACCACTGAAGCCCAAGCCCAGTTATAAGAAAGCTGTTAATACTTGACTGTACACTGTGTTCATGTTTTCCTCAGAAACAAAGTTTCGTTGGAGCAGCCTTTCAATGCCTCTCTCTGTCTCTCGCTAGCAAAGTTGACTCAGACAGTGAAGCTAGTTCTCGACTACGAGCCCGACACGAAACCCGACGTATTAGCCAGAGGTCCCGGAGCAAGGAGCCGCGCAGAATAGTTTTCTATAAGAGATCACTGCAAAAAGTGCAGCCTTACCTAATGCCCAACCATACTGTTACTCATTTTATATTAAGATTTAACAATCTAGTTGGTTTTGGTAAGGTGAGTAACCTTCAGTAATAGTAATAAATCACACAGCAATAGTACATTCATGTAGTTGCAAAAAGCATGATAATATATTAAGTAATCCAAAGTATTCAGAATACATTACTCTCAGTGAGTAACGTAACACGTTACAAAATACACTTTGATGCATGTATTCTGTAATCTGTAGTGGAATAAAAGTAAGAAGAAAGTAAAAGTAACATTCCCAACACTGTGAGTGAACATCTGCACTACAATCGATACAAGTAACAAGAAGATGGTCACGGTCTTTTATTTGAAGAGGTTTCAGATGTACATGCACATGCCCCATTTCTTCTACCTTCCCTTCTCAGCTTCTGCTTCAAATTTTTGAGGATGCTGACTTTTTGATTTGCACTTTTTTATTTCACTCCCTCCTTTTACCCTCTTTCCTGTCTTTTTCAACAACTCCAGCAGAAACACTTCTTTACTCTACCGTGTGTGACTGTAAACGGCAACATGTGTTGGAATAAAAAGCCAGGCATACCTGCAGTAACATCCAATAGCTGTAACCACAGTTAAAAAACCAAAAGCAATTTAAATGAATAGAATAAATAAATACAATAAATGTATAACAGTGTCAATTACATGAAACTAGCTTTCATTACATAAATGTTAAAATTTACCCAGCCTATAATGAGACTGAACCATCTGTGCTGACTGCTCTGAATCTGCCACCTGATCTAAGATCTCACTGGTTATGGCTGAACCTCACCAGGCTTAAAGGTGCACTCTGTGACCCTGACAGCAGTTCACTCTCCTCCTCCAGCCCCTCTTCCTCACAGCCTCACAGGCTTAAAAGGAGTATGACCTCGCCATAAGGAGAACGCCTTTTCCAGCTGTCGCCAGTGTTTTTTAGACATGGCTCCTTGCTGCCTCTGCCCTAATTTCTTTTCTTTTCTTTTCTCTCTCTCTCTTTTATTTAAATCTGCCCTATATACTCTGCTCTATAGCACCATGTTCCTTGTGCTTCTTCATCTTTAATGGAACAGATTAAGAGTCAAGGAGCTTCTCCTGTCTTTAAAATTTACACGTGTTTACTTCCCTTCTGAGGCAATTTGCACAAGTAGAAATTCCAAGTTAATGTCTTGAGTGTGTTACAGTAAATCACAAAAAAAGATTTAATATCACTGCTTTGTGTATCCACTTCTTGTATGTTCCTTTTCCAGGGTGGTGAGGGAGCATTTAGGAGAGAAGGAAGTGCAGCTGTCCCTAACGTTTGATGCCGTGGAGGAGGGAGATTTGGCCAACTACACCTGTTACGTGGAGAACCACATAGGGAGGCGCAGCGGCAGTGCTATACTGCAAAAGAAAGGTAGATCTTTCTCTTTCCTTCCCTCCTATATTACTGGTTTCTGTTAAACTTGTGAGGCATGCTAAAAAAAATGACATCTACATATAATGTCTTTTAATGTGAATGAAAAATGAAAAAACATTTAAACTCTGATCCATCCACTATCAAAGCAAAATATTGTTTTCTACACAATCTGCTTCCTTCTATCAAACTATCAACAGGTAGCACATAAAAATTATCTTGCATTTAAGAAACGAAGCAGTTTATGTTATAAGAAAGAGGACATGGGATGTTTGATGGTGCCAAGGACCGAGCCCTGAGCCACCACAAACCAGCTTTCTGTCACAAAAGAAGTTAGGATGTAGATGACTGTTGGTAAGATCGAGATTTCTGTGGTAAGATTAATGCTTTACAAAGGAGGACAAGGAAATATTAGATCTGTAGATCTGTAGGCTGCTAATGACAAAAGAAGTCTCCATGGGCTCTGTTAAACCATTACACTTCAAAACTCCCGCGACTGCCACAAAAACTGCGCCGACAACAGTTTTACAGGAAATTGTCCCATCAAAATAAAAGCCTCTACATCCAAACAGGAAGTTGGTAGTAGAAAACAACGATGAGTGTCGAAATATGGTGCAAGGAAATAAATAAAGGCATTTAGGGTTTTTACAGTCCTTAAGTCCTTAAGACGGAACCTTGAGGCACCCTAAAAATGTGTTTTCTATTACAAAAAATGCTGAGGAAGCATAGATTCTACGAGAACAAGCTTACCCATATTGAGGTTGTGGATTTTACATGTAAATGTATTTTATTAACCATGAAGGCAGTTTAACTTGGAAAAACTGAACCTAAAGCTGGAAAACATTGAGTGTAACAGTGAGCGAGGCAATCAACTGCCCGGAGTTCTGCCTACTGTCGTCTGATACTCATACTCATCAACTCAGTGTCTGTTTGTTCAATCTGCACAGTAAGAGAAAAACTTTTAGCATTTCAGTCAGTGCTAAAGTTTGATAGGGATATTTAATACGTAACATTTGGGTAAATATAACCGCCCCGCTCTGAGCCTTCCTGTTAATAGGGAGTTTTTCCTTCCCGCCATCACCGTAACAGATCGACTGATTGACAGAGACTAACTGAATTGAATGTAATTAAATTTTCAAGCTGTTGGTAGTATTTTCTTTGTCCATAATTATAGGAATGTTATGACATGGCCTTAAGTGTCAGTAAGAAAGCAAACAAGTGAAATTCTCTGAAGGTCAGTGGATTTCATTAAGTAGATTTAATCTTCAGGTAATGTTCATTTGAAATGACATATATTGCATTCAAAAGGAAGGGCAGTAATAAATAGTCCCTGGATTTAGAGTTTCTAAAGTGCATTCATAAAGAAGCTTAACTTTTTATTGCTTCCTTGTTAGTTTTGCATACCCTGGCTAAACCTCACTAATTATAAAAGCGTATCTGTTCTAGTTACCTGGGACATATCGAGTCACTCTTTATTATTCTGTCAACAAGGAATACCCATCCTGCTCAGTACTTTCATGGCCCAATAAATATTTGTAGATGTGAACAGCTTCTGACATAATTAAGACTTTAAAGAAGTGCTGTCATACATCTGAGTGTTAGAGAAAGCAGTGCCACCTATAGTTTAGTGTCAGACATCATTGGACTGTAGTTTGACTCACTGATTGACAGGTGAGCTCCGCGTACACTGAACTCTAGAGAAAGCATAGTTACGATGCCTGTGGCACATCACCTTTTATAAAACACGTTCAGCAGTCCTGCTGTCTCCTGTTTGATTGTCAGTGAGAGGGAGCCTGTTTGTGTCAATTCAATTTAATTACATTTTATTTATACAGCGCCAAATCACAACAACAGTTACCTCAAGATGTTTTATTGTAAGGTAGACCCTACAATAATATATACAGAGAAAAACCCAACAATCACATGACCCCCTATGAGCAAGCACTTTGGCAACAGTGGGAAGGAAAAACTCTCTTTTAACAGGAAGAAACCTCTGGCAGAAGCAAGCTCAGGGAGGGGCGGGGCCATCTGCTGCGACCGGTTAGGGAGAGAGAAAGACTCTCCCTGTGGAAGAGAGACAGAGATTAATAACAAGTATGATTTAATGCAGAGAGGTCTATTAACACATAGTGAGTGAGAAAGGTAACTGACGAAGAAAAACTCAATGCATCATGGGAATCCCTTAGCAGCCTACACCTATTGTACCATAACTAAGGGAGGATTCAGGGTCACCTGATCTGGCCCTAACTATATGCTTTAGCAAAAAGGAAAGTTTTAAGCCTAATCTTAAAAGTAGAGATAGTGTCTGTCTCCCGAATCCAAACTGGGAGCTGGTTCCATAGAAGAGGAGCCTGAAAACTGAAGGCTCTCCCTCCCATTCTACTTACAACAAGTAAGCCTGCAGTGTGAGAGCAAAGTGCTTTAATGGGGTGATACAGTACTATAAGGTCATTAAGATAAGAAGGGGCCAGATTATTTTACACCTTGTATGTGAGGAGCAGGATTTTGAATTCAGTTTTGGATTTAACAGGGAGCCAATGAAGGGAAGCAATATAGGAGAAATATGCTCTCTCTGTCTAGTGTCAGAGGCCAAAGCCCCGAGAAAAAAAGGGAGGAACCTAAAGAGACACTAAGACACAGAGAATAGTAAAGCACCCCTGGAGGAGCAGATGAATTGTCTGTTTTACCCCAGCTATCAGCAGAAACTAGTTTCCCTGAATGCCCAATATGTGAAACCAATGTATATAATGCAAGAAAGCAAGGACAGGCAGAATTGGAGAAATGTGAAAAGAGATAAACAGGCAGGGAAACACGACAGGAGGCCAAACGGGGCAAGAAAATAGAGAATAAGGGTGAGGTAATAGATGCAGACAGAGAGATAAAGATTGGGAAGGTGAGGGGTGACTGAGAGGATTGGGAGAGATGAAGTGAGGAGAGAGAAAAAAGGAGAGACACACAGAGAGGGTGGTGGACTAAAAACAGGCCTTTCTCTCTCCCCGTCTGACTCCTGCTGAATGCCTTGGGTGTCAAATCTATCTTACTATACTTAACTAGCACCCCAGGGACTCTCACGCGCACACACACATGAACACACACACACAGGATCACACAGACACACACCTCCAGAGGGGGTCAGGATGAGAACTGTAGGGCCCTCATTACTTAACACCATAATTACCTAAAGGAAGCTGTGCGTGTGTGTGTGTGTGTGCGCGTGTGCGTGTGTGCGTGTACATATACTTTCCCCTCATGGGAGGCATTAAGTGTAATGGGACTGTTTTGTCAATGTGTGTTTTCTCCCTCGCATACACACACACACACACACACACACACACACACACACATACAGGCATGTGCATCAACACAGCATGGAACCTGGAGTAGGTGTATGTGCATGTTGAAAGTGTTCTTGTCAGCTCTGCCTACAGGAGCAGATAGTTTCTGTGCAACCGCACAAAAAGTCGAGGTATTTGATATGTTAGTGTGCGCTGTTCTACAGCACACTCATCCTCTTTAACCCATGGCTCCGAACACACAGTATGGCAAAAAAAAATTGGTATGCAGCCATTTTTGCACTATCCACATCTCAGTTGTCCCAGAGCCTAAAACTCTTTCTTTGACAGCTTCTCCTCATTCATAGCTCCCAGTCTATAATCATCTAGACTGAAAGAAAATGAACAAAAGATAAGAGGTTTAATCTGGATTTATCTCACTACCTAAATAAGAAAAAAGCTTTTATTTCTTATAGCTCGTCACCTGTTGGGAAGTTTAAACCAGGTTTGCCGAAGTCATTTTACATCTCGGGCCACATTTAGTTTGATCTGAAGTGGGCCAGACCAGAGAAACTTTCGTGAAGTAGTTTACCTGCACATTTAATCCCTGAGGTATCCTAATTTAAGAAAAAGAAGTGAAATTTCAACAGCATTTTTTCTCTACATCATAAAGAAAAGCTGCAGGTAATGAAATTATCTGGGCTTAAATTGTAAGAACTTAATGTCCTGCAGATCTAAACCAGAAAGTCTTTGTTAATACACATAAAATATCCTGTTTTATTATTTATTTTACAGTGGAAACTTTATATGCAAAAAAAAGACATTTCTATAGTAGTGGAAAAAAATAGAATTTTTCTGTCGTTCATTTTTTATCTATTACTTCATCACAATATGAATGGCTGTGAGGGAGGTTTTTTCTCTAGGAAAAGTTATGAAATGTATGAAAATAAAGTTAAAAGTCCAAACTGTATGTCCTCCTTCACGTTTTCCAAAGACCTCAAGTGGGCCTGGGTTGTCTTTACTGGGCCAATTCTGTTCCCCGGGCCTCATGTTTGACTCCCTTGCTTTAGACACTTCCCCCAAACAGCTAAAATAATCTCAATTCCTGTCTTCCATCGTCTCCTCTGTCATGATAGTTCTCCATATTAACTGCAGAATGGTTATGAAGGTTATAACTGTAGATCTCCCTTGAAATGAAATGAAACTGCTTCTCCGCCGCTGCACGTAAACACGGACAGAACTGAAACCCGACCAGCTGGCCTCAAAAGTGGCTGAGATTTGCTGTTTAAAAATATGCGGAAATTAAATTTGAGTCTCTGGGTTGACTTTTACAGCAATTAAACTAATAATCACTTCTGAGTAAAAAGAGTGTTTAAAAATGATCAGTGCCTTTATGCGAGCAGACAGATCACTGCAGCGCTCTTTTTCTCAGTCCCTCGAAAACAACAACGACAGATTTGAGTTTATTTAAAACTCTGCAGCTCAGCTATTAACCACAACCAAAAACAGAGGCAACATTAGTCTATTTTTTGTTGCTCTGTGTCGGCTTCCTGTATGGTTTTGGATTTATTTTGAGGACTTTCTCCTATATACAAGGCCCCTAGTGGGCTACAGCAAGGCAACAACAACCCTTGTTTACACTTCCATCTTTTAAAGAAGCCACAGATAGAGTTCTTTTTTTTTAACTTCTTGTAAGCTCTGTTGTACTTTAAAAAATGTTATTATTTATTGGGTTCCTCCCACCTTTTAAAAAAAGATTGTAAATATGAGAGCTCTATCTTATAACATCTCCTGCTCCGAGGTCTGTGAGTTCTAACTAGTTTTTAGCTCTCTATTATCAATATTAAGGTTTAGGTTTCTATTCTTTGGTAATGTCCTGAGTTTATTCCCCCTGCTGGAGTCATAAAAACAAATTGTGTAGAGTAAAGAGTTTGAGCCAGGGACCGCTAGAGATTTGCCAACAAACGGTTAGCCCAAAGTGCAACGACCAACAATGTGCTGAACCGGCCCCGTATTGTTATTGTAGCAAACTATGAACCGGAACGCTGTAATCAGCTGGATGTTTGTGTGAAAATGAATTTGGTTTCAGTTCTAAGCAAATACAGGACTAACCTAAATGACTTTGATTTTGTTTACTCTTTTTTCTTCCTGGTAAAAGTGAGTTTTTCGTTCTCACTTTCGCCACTTTTGCTTGCTCATGGAGGTATCCTGTCGTTGTTGGTGTTTTCGCTGTATTATAGTTCCTCTCTGTAAAAAGCGCCTTGTGATTTGAAATATATGAATAAAATTGAATTGAACTAAATATTTTCATCCTAATTTTGACCTTATTAAGATGACACAGTCCTTATTTTAATAAAGATTATAAAGAAGTTTTTCAGTTCTATGTTACATGGTGTCACATACATGGTCCTTCGCTGTAAAGCACTTGACATTTCTCATCTGAAAGGCATGAAATATATAGTAGCTCTTAGGGTTTTTCTTGTACTGAAAATTCGTTGACATTAATTATATTCCTTTTGCACACACTGTGACTTCCGCACTCACCGGTGCCGATTCAAAGACAGCTCCGTCTGTAGTGTCATTATTTTATTTAACTTGGGGAAGTTATAACCTAATAAATTGCATGATTACGTTTTAGGATTTCACATCTAAAGGAACCATAATTTTGGATTATGATAGGAGAGAGAGAAACTGCTGACCGAAGGTTAATCATAACTAAAATGAAATTGAGATCTCTAAGGGAATATTTAAACCTTTTAGCAATAAATCACAGTGCTTGCTCTTTTAAGAAATATGCTACACTGGATGAGGTTGTCGCTGAGCATCAGCTGCTTCAGAGTTCAGCACAAAACACAAATATCACCTCAGTTCGCTTAAAAAATCTATAATATGTGTTTATGCATAAAACACTGACATTGCACTGAGCCATTGTAATTAGGAAACCGCTGATTAGCTGGACGTGGATGTTTTTGCAGATATCTTTGTGAAATGTTTCTGCTGGAACGCTGGAGCATCTTTAGACTCCCTGGTTTCGTTTTACAAATTCATGTACTGCATCAGCTTTATTTTTTATTTTTGTTGGCTGCACAAAATTTCTTTGGATGCTCATTTTTAAAGGCGTACAGGAGGCAAAGGTGCCAGGCTCTGTCTGAACAGAGGCTGCACACAGAATTCAAAGTAGAGTCACAGATTGATTCGGTTGCTTTTAGAATTGGTACACTTCTCGTTGCTGGGCCTTAAAAGCCCATTAAAAGACTACAAAGGTCACAGACAAAATGGAGATGTCATATCTTTTCCTAAACGTTTAACCAAATGCAGTAAATGGGTGTAGTGATGCGCTGGACACAGTGTAGGAAAATCTTATTTCGTTTAGTGGCATGCAAATAAATGTATCACTTTTATGTAATCTGTTTTTTTTGGTTGATTTTCCGTCTCTTGCCATTAAAATGATTCCACCACAAAAATTAGAGACTGTTTATTCCTTTGTAAGTGAGCGACCTTACAATTTCAGCAGGGGACCAAAGAATTATTCCCCCTTACTGTATGTACTGAGCTGAACTACAGTTAAAAGAAGAAAAGCAGCCACAAAAACAGAACTGTTTGTACAGTCAGTAACTATCATCATTAGAACTGAATAAAACCATCTGAATAAGCAGACTTACTTATAATTCAAGTCAAGGCTATTTAAAAGTTCACTAACCCGGCTGACTGTTCCAGAGCCTCCTGCCTGAAGCCGTGGAGCTCATAAGGTCACATTTCGGTGCCAGAACTCAACATGACAGCCTAAACAAAGCACAAGTTATCTTAAGTTAGCGCAAGTTATCAAAGCTTGATTTCATGCACTGAGTGTGTGTGATTGAATTAGGGTGTGCTCCCACTCTGCAGTGACCCAAGGTAATGGGTTGATGCATCTATGTTGCACGCATGCACTCACATGGACGCGCGCACCTAGAGTACACACACCATACACATCTGCTTATTGCAACTGACAGAGCATAAATAGCTGCCTTCAGCCACCATGACGAGAGTCTTACTAGAAAGAAAAAAAAAATGGAGGCAGGGAGGGAGATGGCTGGAAAGATCGGGAGGATTGAGAGAAAATGACAAACTGGAGGACAGATGGGGACTCTGGGAAGACATGGACTTAGTTTCTCAAATGTCACTCAAGGGTTTGTTCCGGGGTTGTAAAGCTTTGAGTTTGGGCTCACCACAGGCTCCAGTTTGACAGGATTGAACATGGATTTATGGATGAGGAAGGGCGACAAACTCTCCAGACTTTCCCTTATATCCCTTTTCAAAATTTGATATGATACCATGTCCCTTCCCTTTTGTAGATCACGCTTTTGTCTTTACAGTAGGTCTATTTATCTGAAGCTTTTTCATCTGTTCATCAGATGCTGTCTACCCAGTCGTCATGGCATTATACACCTTTATTTTTTTCTGCCTCCAGCTGTTTTAGCCGCTCTGGCTCTTTACAGCTATTGTACAGGATATTTCAACTGAGGCCTAGTCCACACGTAGCTGGGGTTTTTCAAAAACGAATATCCGCCCCTGAAAAAACTTGCGTCCACACCACCTCGTTTTTAAAAAAACTAATTGTTAAGCATTGTTAAGCACATTCATTGACATGCCAGACCTGTAGGCGGCAGTAGTTCCCCATATCCTATCCAGTCAGGTTAACTTTTTGCCTTCCTGCTTACATTCAACAAAACATGAAACATGTTAAAACAAACAAGCAAAAAGCACTTGGACAATTAATAACGCGAGCGCAGCTCTGAGGGCATCCATGCCGTTGTGCAAACACAGGTCGCAAACCTGACGTCAGCATTTGTGTCGCAGAAAGTGACGTCGCGGATCGTAAAACTCCGGTTATGTCTGTCCACACGCAAACGCTGAATACGGAGAAAACGCAGATCTTCACTTTGGCCGGAGTTTTTAAAAAGATCCGTTTTCGTGCCGTAAAACTGCGTTTCCGT
>VUQR01030942.1:0-24564 GCA_015108515.1 Hemichromis elongatus
CAGCTTTTTATGTTTTTCTGTGTCGAAGTGAGCAACAAGATCACCCGCATCTTTGTAATGCTGGGCATACACTGTGCGATTTTTTTCAGTCGCGCGATTCAGCTCCTGCTCAAACTGTACGATTGACTCGCAGGGGTTAGAAGTTCGTAGGTCACGATGCAGGGTCTCACACTATACGGCCCGATGCTCTGATGCGACCTGAGTGCTCACACTGTGCGTACAAACAATGCGCTGCGCTGCCATGCTACTCCGTCTTTTTCGCCGACGTTTATGTGTTTGCGCGTGCGCAGTGTGTGAAGCTACAATGACACCCTCACGACCAAGCGATTGATGATCGGGAGCTGGTCGTGAGGTGTCAATCGCTTCTCGTTACCCCACGTACACTACACGATGCACGACGCACGATGAAGGCAAAAATCGGGCCGATCATCAAAACGGTCGCACGACTCAAAAATCGGCTCAAAATGGGCCAAAAATCGCACAGTGTATGCCCAGAATTAGTCTCATTGTGTATTGCATTTCAAGTACTTTTTAAAAAAAATGCCTTTTCCCTTGCAGGCCCCAATCTTCCTCTCTCTGCTCTGCGGCTCCTCGTCTCACCAATTCGGCTAGTGTCTGGAGCCATCTGGCAGACTGTGCAGCAGAAGGTTGTGTCAGACTATGGGCTGCTTGAGGAGTTTGTGTTTATGGTCACAGAAATTGTTCCTCAGCTTCTCTCTACGAGGCAGCGCGCTGAACTTGTCTTGGGCCTCAGAGCACGAGTGAGTTCGCAGGATATAGGTGCCACATGGCTCCAGCATGTTACTAATACATGTTGTGTTGGCTTTCCTTGTGTTTTGTCACTTGTTTACCAGCTTAACATATACATTTTAATTACATGCACCTTAGGTGACAGCAGGCAGGTTAGTGTGTTTTTTGGAGCTGAAGGCTCATATCTCATCAATTGTGGCTTTTGGACAGAAACAAGCCTTTGATGTGTGCAGTAGAACTGAATGGGTAATTGGGTTTTCATGTTAATTGCAGCAGTTGCTATAAACAATTCTTAAATCAGTTTAATCGGGGATCAAGGTTTTTTAGCAATAATTTTAATTAAAACACTTTCATCTATTCATCTGATTGAATATTACATGATCAATTGGTCCCTTTACAGTAGTTTGTTTTCATGAGACCTCAAAAGGCAGAACCCACTAAGTTGAGCAAAAATGATGGTTACCCTGTAGAGAGATTAATGCTTCCCTGCAGCTAGGGCTGTGCGATATGACCAAAATTTCATATCCTGATAAAAGACCTTTCTCATCCCGATAACGATGTATATCATAAAATAGTGCATTTTCTGTAAATTCTGTGAATCTCAGGCAACTTGACTTGCGTGAAGCGTTTTCAGCTGGGTGTCGAGTGTTTTGACTGATGCATGAAACTATATATTTTTAGATATAAATTGGTTGCCATTTTCTTTGAGTATTTATTATAAGGTGTTCTGCAGGGAAAAGCCTGTTCTAACATTTGATTCTAAGGTTTATTTTAAGCACCTGATGGCTTTTTTTGCTTGTCATCCGTAAACACTCTTATATACTCTTTCACGTGATTCTTGCGTAGGTGGTAGAAGACTTGGTGCCAGACTTTTCATAACCAAACCTTCTCCAATCTACAGAGGTAGCCCCTCGTTTAGGAATAAAGTTTGTAAATAAAATTTGTTTTGACTGGTCTTTCTATTTGGAGCTACCTGGTTCTGTCTCATCTTCTGTCTCAACGATGGCATATAATATGAAACGCTAGATGTTTTAATTTTGCCATCTGATATATTTTGTTACATTGCACAGCCCTACCTGCAGCTGCCTTTGTTGTTATCTCAAAGCTCTCATAATCTTTGTTTTGACTCACTGAGATTAAGTCTGTGGAGAACAATGCTCTGCGATCTTGCCATGAGGTATTTTCTCTGTCATAACATAGATTTATGCAGCAAAGTTATATAAACAAGAAGAAGTTGATTGTTAAACATGAATCATTTCCTGAGCATTACTTAAAATAGTAATTATAGAACACAGAGTGAATGGAATACATCTTTCCTCTGAACTGCTCGTTTGTTGACGGTGATTGCAGCTGATCCTGGAGCTGTGTCGTTCTGATGAGACCGCCGATCTGCAGGTTATTCAACCACATCTCGACCGGATGCAGAAGCTCAGATCACTGTGGAGTGTGGAAGTGGGTGAAAATCTTTTTTTGTCATGTGTTAAAGTTGCTGCAATGTTCAGAATTCCTCATTAAAATCTCAAGTTCCACAATGACCTCTTCTGTTCTAAATTCTTTACTCCTAGAACGCTGAACCGGTGTCAGACTCTCATTTCATGGGCCTAGTCCAAAATCTGCTCAGAGATCCCGAAGAGAGAAGAATTTTCTTCATGGTGAGTTTAAACTGAATACGGAGAAAATGTGATTGCTGGCAGGTCCTTGTTAGTTTGATTTCTTCTGAGGAAAAAATGCAATAAAATTGTGTGTTTGTATCTGTTGCCTTGAATAAATTGTTTTTGAAATTTGGCTCTATATAAATAAAACTGAATTGTGGTGTAGGATGTTTTCCCTGAAGACTTTGGTCCCACATATGACAAAGCAATCCAGACACTGATGTGGTTGTTTCTGTCAAGACTGGAAAAGCTTCTTCCAACCAAAACTCTCCAACAGGTAAATGTAAAAACTCAGATTGAGCAAAGAACATTTATCCTAGTAGTATTAGTTCCTTTAATATTGTTAGGTGCTTTTGTTACTTTTTTTTTTTTTGGTAGTGATTTCTTGTATTCTGTTTGCAGTTCTGGGTAGTAAAATGCATTACGCACAACTCAACTTATTTACCAAATACATTATATTACTTTAATTTATTTGTCACAATCAGTATTTCATCCTACAAAGTCTTTCTTGGCTGTTGGTGTTGTTAGTTTTCGTTCTCTTGCTATGCAGCCTCAGGGAGCTTGTAGAACTTTACAAACAGTACTCGATCAGTTCCAGGGTTAGTAGACTGACCCATGAGCTTATAGTAGGCCTACAGAGCAAAATGAGAATATAAAGCTATAATATATTTTTTAAAAATTGTCTGCAGTTTAGAAACTGCAGAGCTTTTGACTCGTATGATTGGTATTTTACTTAAGCCTTTGTTCCGTCAGATTGCCTCTCTGCTCAACGACACCTCATCTGTTCTGAATGAATGCATGGGGGCTTTCTCTCAGCCTCAGGAGCTTAAAGTCTTGCTTGACAATCAAAAAGATCTCAGCCAATTAGAAGATATTGGTAAGTTGAATATTTTTAAACACGAGATCAGTTTAACATTAAGAGTTCTCTCAGCGTTATTTTTTGCCACAATCTGTTTTATCAGTTAATTAATGATTCTTGTTAATTTCAGAGTCTTTCATCGTTGACAGTGGCATCTTGTCAGCCCTGTGTCTCCCTCCTGTGGAAAGAGTTGTGATTGTCAATGAGCAAACTGAAACGGATGCAGAGAGCAGTCTCGTCTATACTGTCTGCACAGAGATGGAAGTGGAATCTGAAAACAAAGAGGTGTATGTGGAAGGGACCGGGAACTCAGGAGAGTGTGTGCAGACTGAGTGGTTTGGCCTAACTGGTGAGGTAAAAGCAGAAATTGATGCAGTGGTAGTTACGGATACTGTGGAAGGCACTGAGGCCAGTGAGAGCGACATGGCAGAGGACCGCAATGACAGCCAATCAGGAACACTGATTATCGGTGAGGATGGCCGGTTGACAGTGCTGGATGGTGTGGAGAAGAAGTTAAACAGACGTGGGAGAAAAAAGAAACGTCCTGTAGATGAAGACTTGGAAGTGGAAAGTGCAGTGATGAGCAAAAAAGAAGCACCAGAAAGTGACGCACTGTTAGAAAGATCAGTGCGCAAGAACAGAGGCCTCAAGATGAAACGGTACTTGTCGCAGTGGAGGAAATCTGGGAAGACACCGGGTTCCAGTACGACCAGCAGTGGACCCAAAAAGTTTGCCAGGCCCCAAGGTTCGGCCAAAAGTAACGACTTGGATGATAGAACCTGTAAAGTCTGCAACAAGGTGGTGAGTCATGCTAAGTTCTTACAGCGACACATGAATCAGCACTCCGATGAGCTGCCCATTACATGTCCTTCATGCAAAAAGCTTTACAAGAGCTTACGTTCCTTGCAGCAGCACAGATGTGCAAGTATGACAAAAGCTGATAGGAAACCCAAGGAGCAAGACACCCCAGCAGATGAAGGCGAACAGTCATTAGGTGGGGTTCATTGTGATGACACAAATGAAGAGCAGCCAGTTGACAACACCACCCAGGATCCTGATTACTCTCCCCCTGCAGAGAGGGCTTCCAAAGAATCAGGACAGAAGAGCCCTGAAGAACAGAAGAGTGTGTTAGAGGGTCCATTCTACTGTCCTCACTGCAGTGTCGAGTTCAAGTGCAAACAAACATTTAGGTTCCATTTAAGAAACATTTGCTACAATGAGCAGCAGGTGGACCCCGAGAAGCCTGATGATGTTAAGCATTGTTTCCGTTGTGATGAATGTGACAAAGCATTCAGGTACAAATCAACCTTGGATTCCCACAAACAGACTCACAACCCGCTCTACTGTGAGGTGTGTATGAAACTGGTACGGGACTCAGAAGCACTGGCCATGCACAAAGAATCTCACACACCCTTTCAGTGTAACCGCTGTGAGGAGAACTTCCCAGTATTCAAAGCCCTTCATAAGCACTACATCGACATCCACAACCCCACCGAGCCATTTACCTGCTCCCACTGTCAGACTACGTTCGCCAGTTTGAAGCGTTTCATTAGACACGAGTGGAAGCACACAGGTTACCAACCGTTTCAGTGCTCCCATTGTAGTAAAAGATTCCGCTCATACTCTGACCTTGTCGAGCACCAGAAAAAACACACTAAGGCATACCCATTCCTGTGCTGGGAGTGCGGCAAGAAATTTCGGCACGGCATCACGCTGACGAGGCACGTGGAGCGTGTGCATCACTCCGGTGAACCCGTGACTGAAAAACCCACTCCGACCTTTGCCTGCCCTCAGTGTGGGAAGACGTTCACTTCAAGAAGGTGCCTCCTTAAGCATGACAATTTTCATCACAAAGGGTTGCGCTTCCCGTGTGAGCACTGTGGGAAGGGGTTCTTTGGCAAGGACGCGTTGGTGAGGCACACTTTGATACATACGGGCGAAAGGCCTTTCAAGTGCGACGACTGCGACAAGTCATTTAGATCTGCAGCAGAATTAAAGATACACAGGAGATACCACACTGGAGAAAGGCCATTTAAGTGCAACATCTGTGAAAAAGGCTTTGTTCAATCTTGCTTTCTTACTTTACACATGCGAACCCATACTGGAGAGAGGCCATATGTTTGCACAGTGTGCAATAAGGGGTTTTCAAGCCTGCATGGCTTAAAACGACACAGGAGACTTGTTCATGCATAGGTCATTGTGACATAATGCATATTTCCAAAAGGATGTTCAGAAAACCCACCCCATGTTGAAGGATGTTGGTGTTAGGTGTAGACCAGAACTTTGCAAAGAGTAGAGCTGATGATTTGATGATTGAAAGGATGTTTGAGCTTTCTTGATGCTGACAAAGACATGGACTAAGTTTTCCAGTTGAAGGACATTTTCTGTAAAATATCAGCCTTATTGCTCTTCCCATGGCTAGCACAGCTTTGGATTGTTAGAATGTGTGTAATTGCATTGTGCATTATAAAAATGTAACTTTGTATTTTTTACAGAAAATTGTTGTTCTACATAAGATTTGTATGTATAAATGGGATGAACCTCAAAGGTCCCATATTATACCCGTTCTTTTCTTGTTTTGCCTCTTTATTCCTGGTTTTGAGCTCTGCTTCAGCAAGTGCAGCTTTAAGTTGAATTAGAAATGTGGTTGCCTATGCACATTTCAGGGCAAGGAAACAGACCCCCACACCCAATCACTGCGTATCAGTTAACTTTTTTCCCTCACAGTTTCTAATATTCTGCTATCACTGTTTTTCCCACATAGCTGTGGCCTGTGTGTGTGTGTGTGTGTTTTTTTTTGTTTGTTTGTTTTTTTTTTAAACCAAACTGATAATAAGATTAGCAACTCACCATGCTAATGTGAATTTTATTTTATTTTGTAGTGGTGGCATGTGAACAGAAGAAAAAGTAAGCCAGTGAGTGTTTCGGTGTTACACAAGAGTTAGGTTATTTGGAGGCAACATTAAGTACTTGTCACACAACCCTCAAAGCATTTTTACTTTTGTTTAACCATCTTTTGGTTTACAGCTGTTTGACGTATTAAAACAAATGTTTTCAGTTCTTTGTCAGCAGGTGCTGTCAGACAAGCCTGACATACTCTAAATGTAGTCTTCATTAAAATTGATATGGGTCATTTGTTGGGTCCATGTTGATAGCCTGTTTGGATCGCCAAACTGGAGTTATGCTGACAGCCTGTGGTTGATTACATCAGATGACCTAATGCTAGAAAACCAAGCCTGCTGTGAAAATCATGCAGTGGACATCAGAGCATGTTGCCAAATCTACATTTACAGTGTAGATTTGGCAACATTCTGTCCTTTCACCTTTAACTTTGAAAGAAACTGTGGCAACTGGAAAAAAAATTGTTATAGCTTGCAAAGCAAAGAGGCCATCTACTTGTGGGATCGCTAGAGAAATAGCAGTAGTTACATTTTCACAGCTTTGATTTTACACCTCCATCATTATAAAAATGTTTCCACTGAAAGTGGGTTTTATGGGACCTTTGATTATGTTTTTCTTTAATAAAATGAACATTTGATTCCAAGTGTCAGTTATTTAACACATATTATTTGGTAATTTCAATATTATATCATCTAGTAATATGTGATGTAGTGGGGGAAAAGCTGGCCAAAGATGCAGATGAATCCCAGCTGCAGTCAGGAACGCCCAACTTCACAGTCTTTCCAATGTTACATTAACTCTGTCTGCTGCATCTTTTAAATTCTTTCATTAATTTCTGATGTATAAAATGCCAATTGTAAGCTATTTCGCCCCAAATCCAGCAAACAACCTGTCCATGTGGGGAAAACGCCTGCTCACTGCAGCTATCTCGCCAGTCAGCTCATGATGCAGGTGACTTGTTCATCTTTGTTGTAAGGCAATAACAGGGTGGATCGTGATGGATTGGTGGATTCTTGTAAAACTAGTAGAGTTTTTATTATAATTATAGTTTATGAATTTTACAAGTGACTGCATTGTAAACCACAAAGGTTTTACAGGTACAATTTGAGATAAAATTCCTAGACAACCAACTATCAACCAAAGATAAGTGAAATAAAGGTTTTTAAATGTTATGTGATCTAAAAAATTAAAAGCTGCACCAGGTATAGGTCTTCTTTCAGCTGTCACCTTCATCGTGACCTGTCCAGGGGATGCTAATGACACACCAGCTCTGATGATTGTAGCAGTGTAGTATTTGAATGGTTCCCAGTTAATTTACAAAAAGGCTGACACAATCAGAAATAATACTCATAAATTATCAATACTACTAGGTGTAAATTATAAAACATTTTAATATGTGGCTTGCTAGCTATTAACGTTCACTTGCATATGTTTGTTGAATTTATGAAATTGTCAATGAAGAAGGGAAAAAAAACTATTAGTAAATTCAGGATTACTAAACTAACTTGCTTTTAAGCATTTAGAAAATGGATTACTGGCAAAAACAATATAATCAAAATGGGGACAAAAGATGCCATTGTCCATTTCTATGTTCACATTGAACCTGGTGATAGCTAAAAGCTGCACATTTTGTGTGTGTGTGTATATACATATATATATATATATATATATATACATGTATTTAAAAAATAGCAAACATTAATTGTTATTTACCTTCTAGCCTACAAGTCTTAGGCCTTGTCAGTACAGTGGCAAATAATTAAAAGAAGGCAGTATATCTACATATTTTATAGGTGAGTAAAAGTGACTGAAAATCTAATCGGTAATAAACAAGGTCAAAGACAATCATATTCCACACATGGCTTCCACGGGACTTGAGAAGCAAACTAAGCATAAGTCATTGCCTGTTAAGAATAAAGAATGAACACTGATGTCCTCTTATCATTCTTATAGTAATACATTTATGTTTATATCAAAATAATTCTTCTAGTATAGACTTTGAGAACTTCCACATTAAGTTATGTAATGCTACAGTTCCTATTAAATAAACATGCAACTGTCTAGGATTCCGCGGATCGTTAAACAGGTTGTTGGTCTAAATTTCAAGTTTCTACCAGCACTTACAAGATACATTTTAAAATTCATCACCCCAGATGGGACTCGAACCCACAATCCCTGGCTTAGGAGGCCAGTGCCTTATCCATTAGGCCACTGGGGCTACATCGGTAATGAGCCCTTCTATGATTTCTAATACAATATTCCACTGCACTTTATCATGTGACAGCGGATGTTACATATAACTGTAGGATAGCAGAACGGGATTACATTACATATTGGTGGACTTTCCCTTAGACCTTAAAAACCCATTTAACTCGGAAAGCAACATTTAGTAAAAACAAGGTTTTCGCAATTATTTCAGCATTTGCTCTCTTTCTTGAATGCGCCAGAGAATGTTGCAAAACCTCTTTGATCTCCCGACTGGTGACAGCTCTTCCTGAGAAGGAACCAGCCTCGTTTGTTTTCCTCCTCCCTACCTACCCAGCACAGTCAGGAGGAATGGTAGCTAGTTAGCTCCTCAGACAGCAGTCGTTGGATTAACTTGTTACCACTGTTTGGCATTCGGTTGTTCTGTCACAATAATGAATTTACTGCCTTCAAATCCGCACGGGAATGGACTCCTTTATGCTGGATTTAACCAGGATCATGGTATGAAGCGTCGTGCTTTTTTTTTCTCCTCCCAAACGTGATTTGCGAGCATCGTTAATGCTAATCTATCACTACTAAGCCGTTGTCTTCAAATATAAAACATATCATAACAAGAAAAGTTTTTCACCTTCAGATATTGGAGTCCCTTGTGAAAATACGGCTACGTGCTCTCTCTTCTTGAAACATTAACTTCAGGCGCTGAACGGTAATATTAGCTTAGGCTAACCTACCCGAAAAATAGTTAGCGTTTTTGTTTTGAGCTAACCAGTTATCGAGTCTTAATTAGAAACTAGAAAATTTGGTACAAACATGATAAAAACGCTCGAATTCTATAACGACTAAATTAACTATGTGCCAATTTGTATTTAAACTTAGCACAAATGCTAATGTAAGCTAAATTTTCATCGCACTAGTCATTACTGCGACCACAGTGGCTGTCAGCTAGTCTTAGCTAAGCTAACAGCTCCCTTCGGTAAATGAATGTTAAACCGGCATGAATGCACCTTAATTGCATAATTTTGTGTTAGCTTTCACGAGGATCAGTTTTCCATTATATTTCCTAATTTTATAAAATACAGATAACATGTTGTTCATTTGTAGTTTAAGTTAAATCGACATTTTCCTAGCTCCCCACCCACCAACGTTTACACAGGCCGTAAAGTTGGAGTGTGATTGCTGACCGTGCGGTCAACATCAATTATAACCTTTTGTTAAAGTTACTGGTTTCAGCCACATTTGTGAAGAGTGAAGTTAACTTATTGTTACACTATGGCCGTGGCACTAAACGTCACTGTCGTTGTCAACAACATATGATGCGGCAGTTTCATATGAGTTCCATCAGAGATCCAAACACTTTCTATATAAGGGCTGCACTAGTCTATGCATATTCTTCCCAGTGTTCTCCTGTACTGCGTTCTCGTTACTATAAATCTTTCATTTGACTTGACATTGTAAAGTTATTCATGAAAAACAAATTCAGTGACAACAACAGTGGATTAACCTTGTGTTCAGCTTGTGATTTCTGCTGTTTGACCTCAGTGTCTCTCTACAGGATGCTTTGCCTGCGGTATGGAGAATGGATTTCGTGTGTACAACACGGATCCTCTCAAAGAGAAGGAGAAACAAGGTATGGTGACTGCAAAGGGTGGTCATATTGGTCACATTGGTCATATTTTTTTATTAGTAGGGATTTTACACATCAGACTTTGTAAATACTATTTTCTACATTCACAAGTTTGCTAGCATACTAGATAATGGATTAGAAGAAGCAGTGTTGAAATACTAAGGCACTTTAAAAAGAAGTCAGTGACAGGAGAACAGTCTTTGAAAAGAAATTCCACAAGAATTCTTTGATTTTTTTTTTAATTCGAAGAACAGGAATATAATAAAATTGACTAACACTAACAAACCATTTTTCAATTCCTCAAGGTAGTTGAGTGTGTGCATTTTCAAATTCTTTATGCCTGGTAACACACCCTACTAAAGTCTATGTATTGGGAAACCCTGAAATGTTTACATACAGCTGTGTGCAGGAGTAGGCACATTGAGTGATGCTGTATTTTAACTTTAAAGGATGATTTAAATAATTTTCTTAGTAAATAATAAATCATAAGATATACTTTATCACAGAGTTTGAGAAGTGTTACAGCATCATAAAAACAAAACACAAAAAGCCAAACAATGTATAGGTCAATAAAAAGAGAGCTCAATTAAATGGAAAAATAATATGAAAGTCTTATTTTAGTATATCTAATGTAAAAGATGAATACAATACAGTGTAGAGTTCAGTGATTTAAAACAAAGGCAGCAAAATAATTGTTAGAACTTGGCAGCTGCTGCTCACAGGAAGTCAGTTTTGTCACTGCATTGCAACTCTTGAAACATAGAGGACGTTTTACCCAGCACATGGCTAAGACAGCATGTGTCATGTGACCAAGCACATGACCTCCACTTACTTCTTTAAACTCCTCAAATTTAACTGCTTTAGGTCCACAGTCGGTCTGCAGTCTCTCTTTTCTCTGTGCTAACCCACAGTTACAGACTGCAAGCAGTGAGACTTTTTGTTTTTATTTTCTTACTGTTACTGACAGTATTTTACATTACTGTCCATTAATGTAATTTTCAGAATTCCTTGAGGGTGGGGTTGGCCACGTGGAGATGCTGTTCAGATGTAACTATTTAGCACTAGTGGGAGGAGGAAAGAAACCCAAGTACCCAACTAACAAAGGTATGTTTTGTCAACGTTGTTTGCTTTACTGTCAATACTGCATTTAAACCAGTCCTGCATTCTGACAAATGATCACTTTTAGATTTTAAGAAAGATTAATTTTTTCTCTCATTATAGTACACAGTGAGAATCTCGTGGGTTTGCTATTTGCTATTTGTACTAAAAGCCACAGAATGCATACATTTACCTGTCCACTCTGCAGCTTTTCTTCCAAAGGGTGTTATTATGGATTTCAGTGGGATGTCGGTGTTATTACTTACAGTAATGTTTTGAGAAATTACAATGATAAAGAAGCAGAACACATATCAGTCTGATGGGATATCTCCAGGTCCAAGACAGATAATCCTTTGTTTTATTGTCTCTGCTCCTTTTCACCACACTTTCACATTTTGCACAGTATGACTAGTCTGTTAAGGTCTGTTAAATGCATCATATGTTGCAACACTGTAATGTCACTTACATGCGGTATGTTTTATTTATATGATGACTTTTGTGTTCTCCAGTGATGATCTGGGATGACCTAAAGAAGAAGACTGTCATTGAGATTGAGTTCTCAACAGAAGTAAAAGCAGTGAAACTTCGACGCGACAGGTATTTTTTTTTTTATTAACTGATTTCAGCTGTTATTGCAACTGACTTTTATGTTTTTTCTCTTTCTTGCATTCTGATGTTTTTGTTTGCTGATATTGTGGCTATTTAATTATTCACACTCCATTTAAAAAAAGTAAATGAATAAAATAAAGGATCTTAATACCAGTGAGACTAGCTGATAAAGTTTTAAATCCAAAAAATGAACTTTTACATTTTTATTTATTTTTTGGCATTACTCTGCAGTTTACATTTTTTCTTGTGTGTTGGTTATCCTTGGTTGTTAGGATTGTGGTGGTCCTTGACTCAATGATCAAAGTGTTCACCTTTACCCACAACCCACATCAGCTGCATGTGTTTGAGACCTGCTACAACCCCAAAGGTCAGTTCAGCCTTTGAATAAAACTCTGACTTACTTAAGCTCTTAAACCATGCTGACTCTTCGGTGCTAAAATTAGGAAACGTATTAATCACCAAAACTGTAGTCCCAAATATTCTACTGCTCTGCTCATAAGAATAAGTGGGAAAAAAACTGAGCTCAATGGTTAAAAATGTCCCTTTTTTTAAGAGCGTCAAACCTATTTTTTTGCTGTTTTTTGCTGTTGTGCTGTTGTTCAGGTGTCTGACAGTTTTAACACTCGCTTTTTTCCTCTCCTTGTCCTCCTCAGGTCTGTGTGTGCTGTGTCCGAACAGCAACAACTCTCTGTTGGCCTTCCCTGGGACGCATTCAGGCCACGTACAGATTGTGGACCTTGCCAACACAGAGAAACCTCCAGTTGACATCCCTGCCCATGAGGGGGCACTGTGCTGCATAGCTCTCAACCTTCAGGGCACAAGAATAGCTACCGCATCAGAGAAAGTACGGACTTTGGTTAATTAAGTAATGTAGTAGTAAGTGGACACTTCTTCAGTTGTGTATTTTTCTTTATTTCTTACTAACATGTGATCTGTGTTGTATTTCCACAGGGAACACTTATTAGAATTTTTGACACATCTGCAGGTCAGCTTATACAGGAGCTAAGACGAGGCTCACAGGCAGCTAACATTTACTGGTAAGTGCTTAGCACAATGCTAACAACATGAGAAACATGTCAAAATGAGTAAATAATAAGCTAGCTCTGTCAATGTGGAGGGCTAGTTGCTCTACTCTTCTTATCTTCTTACCCTATCTTTAAGGCAAAGACCAGCCACCTTTCAGAGAAAGCTAATTTCTGCTGCTTGTATAACAGTCTCATTGTGAGGTTAGGAACATAGACTGACCAATAAATTGACAACTTTGATTTTATACTCAGCTTTTTGTTCATCACAACGGACCAGTAAAATCTGTCTGCCAATCTCCCACTTCCCTCACTGAACAACACTCCGAGATACTTTAAAGTCCTCCACTCGGGCAGCAGCTTGTCCTTGGCCAGGAAAGGGCACTCCACCCTTTTTTGGCTGAGAACCATGGCTTAAGATTTGGGAGTGCTAATTTTTATTCCTGTCGCGTCCCACTGTCCTGTGAACCACTGTAGTGTGAGCTGGAGGCTAGCTCAAGGCTAAGAGAACCATGTCATCTGTAAAGTGCAGAGACATAATATTGAGCCCACTAAAGTTGTCTGCAACCTGGCATAAAAATTCTGAAAAGAATCAGAGCAAAAAGGCAGATCTGGTTGAGGTCCAGCACCCACTGGCAACAAGTCCAACTTGGACTTTCAATGTGGACAAAGCTTTCACTGTAACTGTACAGTTAATAATTTGTTCACAGCAACAAGCCGGACTCAAGAACCTGGCATAGACCTTTCCAGTGGATTAATTAATGTGACCCCTATAAATGCCGAATTGGAATACACTCTCCAGTGCCCCCCCTTGAAGATGGGAGCTACCACCACAGTCTGCCTTTTCACAGACATAATCCCTTGGAATGCTACTGAAGTTTGCTTAGATGTGGGAATTAAAGATCACAGGCGGACACATGCTCCCACCCTCGCTATGCTTATGGGCACACCAGGCCTTAGCAGCTTCCTCCCCCACCACCTAATCCAACTCACCAGCAGGTCCGATCAGTTGACAGCTCCTCTTCACTCAATCAATAATCAGTCATCAGCCATGCCTGCGATGCAAACCTGTTGTCAACTGGGAAAAAAACCCAATACACAGGCAGTGAGCCTGGGTACCCATCACTGCCCGTTGCCTTTTACTGAGGGCAGCTTCAAACTGGAGTGCAGCTTCTGTTCAAGAGACTGGTTCTAGTGCCCAAGCTGTGTATTGGGTTGAACACTGAATATATCTAACCAGTGCCTTTCACCCTGACGCACTGGCTCGGGGGCCTTTCCCACCAGAAAGGTGAGGTTCCTTGTTCTAGCCCCGCCTCTATAGCCAGGGATTGGACTGAACAGGGACCCTGGCCGCAGTCCAAAACACGTGGCGTATGGTCCCTATGGTGCTTCCTGCACGTGATAAGCCTACAGGAGGGAGGTCCCATGTAATTTGGTCTTAGGAAGAAATCAGGGTATGGGCTGTACTGTTTTGAAAGCAAAGCTTTAATGGAATGTATTTACTGTGTAGCACACTCATTAATGCAGGCTTTACTTTCCCTCCGTTTACCTGAGTTACTAAAAGCATGTTTTTTTCCTTGGTCTGTTCTATCTTTTCAGCATTAATTTTAACCAGGATGCATCCCTCATCTGTGTGTCCAGTGACCATGGCACAGTGCATATATTTGCTGCAGAGGACCCAAAAAGGAACAAACAGTCAAGGTTGGTCTTTGCTCAAGTGGGGGTTTTTTCTGAACTTAGGTAATGTGAAGAATCTGTTGTGTAGTAATTACATCCAATCCAGTGTAATAAACATAAATCCCAAATCAGCCTGTTTATGTTTGTCTCTGCAGCTTGGCCTCAGCCAGCTTCCTGCCTAAATATTTCAGCTCTAAGTGGAGCTTCTCCAAGTTCCAGGTCCCCTCAGGCTCTCCCTGTGTGTGTGCCTTTGGAACAGAGCCCAATGCTGTCATAGGTAGGTTACAGACACATGATTTTCTGGAGTGTACAACTCATCGTCTGATCATGTTACAGTGGTTGACAGTTGCAGACAAGGAAATAATTATTATGTTTTTACTTTGCACAAAGAAAAAATCTTATTCAGTTTTGCTGCTGACTATTTGAGGTTTTCTTTCAAAATCTTCACGTATCCTTTTTTCTTCATGGTTCCTTCTACTTTGATGAGATTCCCAGTTCCAGATGTACTGAAGCATCCCCAATACTTCCACCGTGTTCCACTCTGTGGGGCAGTACTCTTTTAAGTTAGATGTCTCTCCCTTCTTTCTCCAAACATAAGCAGCGTCTCTGTGGCCACAAAGCTCTAGTTTAATCTCATCTGACCAAAAGACTGGGGAAGGGTAGCGCTCGCTTTAGTCTGTCAGTGTGGTTTAGTTTAAACACAACATAGTACACATGTTTACTGAGATTGGATGTCTGCAACAAAATATTGTCTTAAAATGTAGTTTTATTGAAGGAGCTAATCTGATTTTACCTTTTAAAAAAAATCACCAGTTGCTTCGCTTAGTTCTCTACATCTTTCTTTTAAAATAAGTTTAGTTTATGTTGCTCTCTGGATTTCTCAGTTTTTCTCCAAACATTCAGCTCCAGTATCAGACACGTTAACATTTCCTCATAGATTCATAGATTGCACAAATGAATTCAGCTCTAAGCTTTTCAGCTGAGGCTCAAGTACTGCTCCCATTAACAAACAGCTAGATCATATGCACGTGGCTGTTCACATGTTTCAACCATGGCTTAATCCATGTATAAAAAATTTTCTTTAAGGGTTCAGTTCTTTTATCTTCAACTGGTTTAGACTAATGTACTGTATTTTCAGACCATAAGGTGCACTGGATTATAAGGCACATTAAGCGAAACAAAACAGTCAGATAAGTCAAACTTTACTCCACGCATTCTTCTTGCTTCCTCCACTTCCATAGTATTGATTTATTAATGTTGAATCCTCTCCCAGCTGCTCTATTCCCATGTTGTTGCGGTATATTAATGACTAACCTGGTATTGTGGATGGATTATCTCAGTTGTTCTCCTGACTGAAGTTTGGTCCGTTTACAGCGTCCTGCCATGCGATTGCATTTGTGTTAACCATCGGGAACCCTCACGTTAACTTTTATCAAGTGGAAAAAAGTCAGCCTTCATTATGTTATGCTAACATAGCTGTGTCGCTAGCGATCACGTAGCACATCATTATATACCAGCTAGTCCAACTTCAGTAACCCTACAAACGTCACTGCTGTTTAGTTTTCTGTCTTCATTTATGTTGGAAGTGATAGCAGAGCTGTCCGTTTTAATTTTTTCAGAAAGCACAACCAAAATTCATACACAAGGTGCACCGGATTATAAGGCGCACTGACGATTTATGAGAAAATTAAAGGATTATATAGTGTGGAAAATACGGTAGTCAAAACAAAGCCTGTAGCCTAACTCAGCTCTGTTCTACTTGTTTGTAGCTTTCAAATACAATTGAGTACCAAACGTTGGGTCGTTATCGCAAGGCGGACCATTTTCTTCATTGCCAGGTTTAAAAAGTGCCAGGTTTGATTCTTGTGATGAAGGCACTCTCATGACTCATTCAGTGACATAACTAGGAGGTACCTGGCAAGGTGCTACCACCTAATGGAAAACCGTAAAAGCCAAGTAGAGCCGAGTAAAGAGGCCCTTGCGACTTTGCTATCATCTATTCACGTTCTATTTCTGGACACCACTAGCTAGTGCCTCTGATTCACTGAGGAGCAGTGTTTGATCCTGTCATTTTTGTTAATTATGAATGGGCAAGATTTTGTAACTTTTATAACTGCTTTTAATCTGACATAGTACCATATAGTGAATCCTTAGTGTGGTATTGTTACAAACACTTTTATTTTTCTTTAATTTTTCCTTCTCTTCAATTTATAGCTATTTGTGCTGATGGCAGCTACTACAAGTTTCTGTTCAACCAA
Organism: Hemichromis elongatus; assembly: GCA_015108515.1. NCBI lineage: Eukaryota > Metazoa > Chordata > Actinopteri > Cichliformes > Cichlidae > Hemichromis > Hemichromis elongatus. The sequence continues at coordinate 16,656 of VUQR01030942.1, forward strand.
AAAGGAGAGTGTTCCAGAGATGTGTACGCCCAGTTCCTGGAGATGACCGATGAGAAAATATGACCTTTGACCTCTTTTCAGACTTCCTATTAAACAAGCTATTTTGTTTTTCTTTACACTCTTTTTATTTTAAGGCAGTTAGAGAAGTCTTTTGTTTCACTTCTCTATATCGTGACAGACTCTAAAAAGAGCATCAAATGAAGGGAGAACAAGGGAAAAAAAATAATTTTTTTTGGGTGGGGGGGGCCCTCAATGGAAAGGTGGTTTGCTGGAAGTATGAAGAGTGATTCAGATTTCATCGACCTGCACTGCGGGACATGGACATGATTTACTCCTAAATCAAACACAAGGGGAAAACAAAAAAAAAAAGGAAGTTATTTTTTGAAAGGACAACTTGCCACTTTTTAAGACGTCTTCCGAGGAATTTACAAAGGATGGCTATTTTTAATCACACAGATGATTCTGATAGTTAGAATGAAAATATAGAGATTTTTGTCAACTAACACCACCTGACCTAACAATAGGGAGTGCCTCTGAAACTGGAGAGAATCTGTATGTGTGCACATATTGTTGTCATATATATATATACATACAAGTATTTGTGTATACTAGTGTACCATACTAAGCATTTGAAAAGGAGGATCAGACTGAAGATGACTGTTTTTCTTCACTTTGGTCTTAATTGTCTACAGAAACATCTAGAGCCCCAAACAGATCCTTCATTATGAAACGCCACCCTAGTATTACTAGATTTTCTTGTAGTCGTTGTATATACACAACCTGCCAGACTGAACTTCTAATCACAAACTGTACAGAATAGTAGCAAAAGAAATCACTCATCCTTGACATTGTGCATTACATAATTTCCTTAATTAGTACTTTTTTGTTTTATTTTGCCGATTTGTTTTCTTTTTACATTTGCCTGATCTACACGGCTTAAAGAATTTGGCATTTTTGTAAATACAGTTATCGACATTCTTACTGAGTGTTGAGTGAAGAGTGATAAATGTCTGTACGGTAAATGTGAAGCTACAGAATACAGCTGGTTAGCTTTAGCTTTAGCATAAGGTCTGGATGAAGGTGTCTAAGTCTGCCAATCAGTGCTTTTCAGTATATTTATACAAAAGGGTAAAATAACACTTTTTGTCAACGTGACTCACACCACTTGGTTAGTAGTAGCTTTGTTGCCATCTTGGGTTTTCCATAGGAACATGTTGACATGTCAGCGTTGTTGACTGTTTGTAGCAAATGACATGACATTTTTGACTAACACTGGGTAATTGTTCAGAGATGTTTCGAGGAGGGAAAATTAGTGGTCGTTATTAAAATAGGAGCTTCCCGGGCACTAAAGGTAAAAACAAAAGTTTCACTCAAATTGATGTTTTCACAGTTGGCATGGCCCACATTTTGCACTTTGTATCAAAAACTAAATATATTCATTATCAAACTTAAAAAGAGGATGACAGAAGTTGACTGTAATTTCTCCGCATAGAAACTTATGCTAATTTAAGGTAACTGGCTTCTAGTCTTAGCATCCCATTTACCCTATACATAATGAAGTCTTGGCATACAAGGGACTCAGCATTATATTGACATTTTGATTATTTATTTATTTATTTAATTTGTTCAGTTTGTGAAAGCAAAGTCCTTTTTTCCAAACTGAAAGTTCAGTGAAAACAGTTCTCTCAAGTCTGTTTCGTGAACAGAAAGCTTTGGCTAGCAGCAGTTTAGCTTAGTGAAGCAGAAAGAGTGAAAATATTTACCACAGCTTTGTTGAATTGTAAAATAAGACCCTAACCAGCCCATCTAAAGCTCATTAATAAACACCTTATACTTCAGCAATTGAGGTCATGCAACAACTTTAAGTGTTCAAATATAAAAATGTATTTTGCATGTGTATAAAATAAAAAAACAAAGCTAACTTGCTGCTAGCCTTAGTTTTCCATTTACCTCTAGAATATTCAAATCTTTTTGCAAAAAATACACATCTACCAAAATGCTGAAATGTTACAAGTGAATGTTTCTGCCTCAACAGGGAGCTTAATAGCCAAACAAATAGAGATTTCCTTAATAAATAACTAAAAAAGTTTGCTAGCTGCAGCCTAGATCAACTGTAAAAACATTTAAAATTTGCTTTAATTATGCACTTGTATTTAACATTCAGCCCAGTGTGCTTAATCAGAAATGTCCCTAAAGATCACCACGTTGTTTTTGGTAAAAGTAACTTTACCGCTTCCCTATGAATTTGATTTGGCAAATGCTAAGTGAAGTGCTTTGTTGTTTGTTCAGCCATAAACAGGACATCTCAGTGTGGATCCAACTTTTATAAGCAACGCTGTTAATGGGTGCTTTTTTCTCCATTTGTCAAGCTGCTTGACAGCATTTTGTTGATTCATTGCAAAAATTCCATCACGTGTGTCACGTTTTGGGTCGCATTGTACTTCTGTAGGTGTAACGCTGATTATCCACAGGACTTGGTGGGTACTGACTACAGGAGGGATGCTGCACAAACTGAAAAGCCAACCTGCTTCTTACACACTCAGAATGATTGTAAAACCTGCATTTAAATTTGTGAATAAAATTTTTAAAATTTTACAGTTATAATAATGTGCTGTTATATGCCTACTGTAATGTAACGCACAGAATCTAACTGTTGACTATCGCACTGCTGTTTTTAATCACGTCAGCACTGGCAATGCCATTAACAAATATTTTAAGGATACATTTGATAACAAAATCACCATTTTGGGCACAACATTTACTCAAGTGTGGGAAACCATAGAAGCCACAGAAGTATGGATTCATTTAAAAAAATGTATGTATAAATTGAAGCTTTGAATAATGGCCAGAGCACAAGTTGCACTACAAAGGTTACTTTGTGTCAAACTAATACCCATAGTATAATAAAGTGAAATGTTTAAATGGCCTGACAGCATGACCATGAGCCACTTCACCGAATCTGACATTTTTGATTTCACTTCTGAAACAAGAATTCCTTACAACTATCTCCTGCTAAAGCTACTGCAGCCATGTTTCTTACAGACAAATGGAAGCTTCAACTACACATGAAGTTATTGTTTACAAACAGCATCGGGTGTGTTGATGCATGCTGATTGGCACTGTTAGCCCTAAAAACAAGGAAGTGTTCAGTTTTCATTTCATTTAAGCTGTTTTAGTGATAATGCATTTGTCAAACCTAAAAATCTGGTTCCAACGAAATATTTTTGCCATTCAGCTGAATTCCCTGCGACCCATCTTACGAGCACCCACTGCCATTGCCCTGGCACAACTGTAGTGTATGGTCGCACTTTCTTAGCTATTTATGCTCGCTTTTGGGTCCAGAAAATATTAAACTGTAGTCTTCAAAATAATACCAACGCATAACATTGTAATGGACATGCCAATCCTTCATATTCAGTCAAAAATATATAAACTGCACTTATTGTGTAAAGTTCTAAGCACTACCAAAACAACTATTCACTGTTCGCCTAAGCAAACCCTATCTTCATCAATACACCAGAAACAACTGTGACATTGAAATGTGAGTTTCACAATGTATCCAAATCATAATTAAATATAAATATTAAATTTCTATGCTAAGACTGACATATTGGGGGTGTTGTAAAAATATCTCCTTACATTTACAGTTCAACCAACTGTAAATGTAAGGGTGTGTTTGTTTCTGCAGGTAACAGTATATCTGTTTACCTTTTTATAGACATAAAGGTCACATAGGTCAGACTGGAATTGTGTCAGTGTGTTTGTTTCTTTAGGAAAAGTGTAAAAGGAAACATTTGCACTGCCTTCCTTGAACAAATTAATGAGGAATGCTTTCTGAAGCCAAAACTTTACATGCTTCAACTCCATCCCAGAAGTCAACTTGTTATCGTTCCAGCAAAAATAAAAAAATGAGACTGTGAATTTGCTTTTGCCCAGCAGAAAAGGCGTTTACTCAAAGAAATACAAACTAGGATTGTGTTTTAAATAAATTTATATAAAAAAAAAAGAAAAAAAAAAGCATTTATCCACTGAAGCAGAACAAACACCTATCACTTGCTTTTCTTTGTGTAACATAGAATACAATCTGAATAGACTTTTTTTTAGTAGCCTGGAAGGAGTAAAAGAATCCAGCCAACAGACTGCAAACTTCAACACAAAGATTAAAAAAAAAGCCAATAATGACAGGAACACAAAACAAAGAAAAACTAAAAATATACAAATGAAAAAAATGCAATTACAAAAAAAAAAAACCAAAACTAGAGGTTAAGTGCAGCACTGGTCAGAATCAGCGTAGATCTAAATTTTCTTCATTTCCATAGTTGGATAATCTGCTCAGGTACATTGTTTCTAGAACCATAACATGCAAGCTCAATGAAGCATATGGTCAAATACACATGGGAATATATTTTTAACTCTTAGGATATTTGTAAAATATGAAAATTCTGTAGATGTACAGTGATAAAAGGAATTCAATTTGCATGAATGAGCAGAAAACAAGGGCATCCGCTCCATAGTGTTTTCAATCAAAGGAAAAAAAAAAAAAAACAAATTATTTTAAAAAAACTAACAAAAAGAAAAAAAATGTAATGACCCCACTTATAGCTTTAGGTATCTTATTACTAGATAGTATCTGTGCCTCGGGAAATGGAGAAAGACTCAAAATATCCAAAGATACACTTGTACAACAGAATACTGCATATCTACTCACAACTGGGTTAGCTAGGTCGACATGAAGGCTAGCTGCCAAAGATGGGAATGTCCACACGTACATACACACACTTCCCTTTGTGGAATACACTATTGGTGATATCACTTGTTTGCTGTTTCTATCTGACACACAGTTAAGCGCTTGTCTGTAATGCTACCAGGATAAGACTCCTCAGCTTCTTTGGGTGAGTTTTGGGACTTGTTCTAAAAAAAAAAAGAAAGAAAAAAAAAAAAGCCTCTTTTTGCCTTTAATGTGGATTTCCAAATCTTCTTTTCCTTTCTGTGCTTCCTCTCGCCATCTGGGTCTCAAACATTGGGCATTTACAGTCGTCAGTAACTCTCTTTATTCCATTTTTAGGTTTGGTCTTTTTGCATCAAGTTTTGTGGTTGGAAATACATGGAAGAGAGGTCGGGAAGAGTTTGCACATTCTGTAGTCCTTCGCTTTTTGGCACCTTGGAGTAAGATAATGACACCAGGTCAGATGTGTGGCTCAATGCGTTCAGGAGTCAGGATGCAGCTGGGAGGTGTTCAGAGTGGGTGGGCTACTTGTCGCCGACCTGCTCACTGACCCCTCCTTCTCCTGCTCTGTCCGTGGTACCGTTGTTGCGGTTGGCAACTGCTGCTTCGTTCTTGCCTTCTTCCTCCGTTTTCACCCTCTTTGTCTCCGGCTGGTCTTGGAGTTCTCCGTTCTGCCTTTTGGTGGGGAGGCAAGCTGAGGCCGAAGCATGAGTTGCCAGGAGATGGAGAGGGTTTGCAACAGCTGATGGGAAAGAGGAGAGAATGAATAAGGAATGAGTTCAGTATGGAGTGTTAAATGTACTGCTGAACAGGGCTGTACTGTACTTTATTCCAATAATAATAATAATAATAATGATGCCATACCAATTCCTACCACAAGATGGTACAAATAAAATATGTAGCATTTAGACTGCCCCAACATGAGAAGAGGAAGATATGCTTGAGGCAGAAGGAGCACTGATACTGATGTGGAAGGTAAATGGCAAACAATGGCAGAAGCTCCTGAAAGACGACTCTTATCACCACCATCAATGCCTGAAAGGACTCAAGCTCAGACAGTTACAGAGTGAGGAAATGATACAAACTATTAGTTTAGTAATAAACACTCTGTGCCCCCAGAGCCCCCCAACCCCTGACAGTAACCTCAAACTCGCAAATCAGCTCAATACCTTCTTTGCTCAGGTTGAGGCCACACCTCCCCCACAGCCCTTGTCAAGTATGCTGATGACACCACTGTAGTCGGGCTCATCTCTGATAGAGATAGGACTGTGCAGGGCGGAGGTAGAGGGCTTGTACCACTGGTGCTCAGAAAACAACTTGAAACTCAACGTCCTTAAAACACAAGAACTCATAATGGAGTTCAGGAGGAACAGACAGGTCCACTTCCCTCTCATTATAAATGGAGAATGGGTGGAATCTGTCTCCACTTTCAGTTTTCTTTACCATCACCCTGGTAAAGAAGGGCCAGCAGCAGCTGTACTTCATCCGTGTCTTGAGGAAGAATAACCTGGACGAGAAGCTGCTGCAGGCCCTCTACCGTTCCTCAGTGGAGAGCGTGCTCTGCTACTGCCTGGGTGTCTGGTATGCGGTGGCCACAACTGACAACAGGACGGCTGTGGAGAGGGTAAATAACACTGCCCAAATTAATCATTGGCTGCCCCCTGCCACCCCTGGAGGCCATCAACAGATCCACCGATCTTAGGAAAACCTACCACTATTACCACCACCTGTTTGACCTGCTGCCCCCTGGTCAAGGACTCTGGTCAATCAGGTCCAGACTCACAAACAGCTTCTTCCCCTGGACCAATCACACTGTTAAACACTATTTTTTTTTAACAAGCACTTCTTTCTCCTCAATGTTTGCCTTTGTCTTGTATACATTCCTCTGTACTATACATCTTTTTCCTGTGTTGTTGCTCTAGATGGCACTAATAGGTTTGCTAATCTTTTTATTTATATACATTTCAGACAAAAACACTAGTTAGAATAGTGATTTAAATCAGCTGTGATGGATCAAGGACACTTATAAATCTTGCAGGACACTGGTTGTAGAGGCCTGGAGTTGGCCACCCCTGAGTTAAGAGCTTCATAGCCATTTCCGAAACCGTTAACAGGGGAATCTCAGTCCATTAATTCTCTTTGATTATGGATGTTAGGATTTCCAACTGTGTTCGATAAGAAACAGTGTTTGTGGTAAGCTGTTATTTTGTAAACTGTTTGGTTGTATTGCATAAAATAGTGCACATCAGCTGATTGCACCGCTCCGTACACTCGGCCAGGTGAGGTATAAAAAAAAAAAAAAAAATTCAGTTTGACTCCAAACAGGCTCTTCCACACAGGCCTCATTGAGAAAATGCTTTACAAACCTGAACATTACAGCTAACGGCTGGATTTTCCCATTTTAGTGCAGCTAGCCAAACAGCCAACAGCCACTTACTGCTTAAAAGAGACTCAAAGTGGGCAGTATATCCTTGGTTTCTTAACATGAAACTTATCGTTGCAGTCTGGGGCAGCACAAAAGTGATCACCTTAAATAGATTTTTATTTTAAGTGTCGATATTTTACTCCAAGTTATTGATTCTGTCACTGGTTAGCTAACATAACATAAGCCTATTAGCTACAACTAACCAACCGACCACATAACATCATGCTCCGTGTTGACAGAAGATGGCGCTAAGCATGTTTTTAAAACTTTAAGCCTTATTTCTTAAAGTTTTAAAAACATGCTTAGCGCCATCTTCTGCACCTTTAGATTGTGCAGAATGTGTCCAGTTCAAGCTGTTCCACAGTAAATGCTCCGTTTATTTACTATAACCAATTCCACTAATTGCATAATGCTCCATTTCATGGTAGTTCCTGTTTATTGTAGTCTCTTTATTAATAGGTTGAAACTATATTTTACTTCACGATCTGTAAAATGAACAAAAAATCTTAAATACTTACTTTGTTAAAATTATAATTGGTAAAATTAGTTGAAAAACTAAAAAGTTTATTTTTCGAGATGGGACTTTGTCACTGTTACATGCAGGATGGGCACAAAATCTTCCCTGTGGTATCGTTGATAGGTATCATTACAGTTTCAATTCAATTCAATTTTATTTATATAGCGCCAGATCACAACAACAGTTGCCTCAAGGCGCTTAATTTCTAATTTTAGAGATGTTGCGCAAATGGAAGAAAGCA
>VUQR01030945.1:0-11963 GCA_015108515.1 Hemichromis elongatus
TGGATGAGCTTAAGGCCGCTATCGAAGCATCCTGGGCCTCCATAACACCTCAGCAGTGCCACAGGCTGATTGCCTCCATGCCACGCCGCATTGAAGCAGTCATTTCTGCAAAAGGATTCCCGACCAAGTATTGAGTGCATAACTGAACATAATTATTTGAAGGTTGACTTTTTTTGTATTCAAAACACTTTTTTTTTATTGGTCGGATGTAATATGCTAATTTTTTGAGACAGGAATTTTGGGTTTTCATGAGCTGTATGCCAAAATCATCAATATTAAAACAATTTAAGGCTTGAACTACTTAAGTTGTGTGTAATGAATCTGAAATATATAGAAACTCTAATGTTTATCAGTACATTGCACAAAATAATGAACTTTATCACAATATGCTAATTTTTTGAGAAGGACCTGTAGTCCTCCATGTTCAGAGGCTTAAAAGTCTTTGGATGATTGACTTGGCTGACAAAAGCTCTTCACAACATCCAGCCAAGCCAAGAACACGCTTGAGGAGGGACGTGTATCACTGTCAAGGTTCGCATGCCTTCATAAATGTAAATCCAGAGGGTTTAGAACAAGATGAAAACCATTGGTTACATTCAGAAACTGGAACACCAGTTTAGCAAAAGTATAAAGAAGGAGAGAAACAGCTCATGATCCGAAACAGACGACATTATCTGTCAAACACGGTGAAGGCAGCGTTATGGCACGGCCGTGTACGACTGTCAGTGGAGCTGGCTCGCTGTTCATGATGTGACTGCTGATAGAGGTCACAGGATGAATTGAGAAGTGTGCGGGGGTTATACTCTCTGCTCAGATTCAGCCAAATACTGCAAAACGGAACGAACGCTTCACACTGGAAATAGATAATGACCCAAAATTTATGGGAAAAGCAACATTTGGTTATGCCTATCTGACCGCTGGCAGGCACTGACTGCAAATAATTTCCCTCTAAATATTAAAAAGAAATCCTTATAGTAAAAATTACAAGATAAGTTGACTCTTTATTGTCTGTGCACAGTCATACCTTTTACAATAGTACAACAAAATTGGAATTATGTTTTTGTCCAATTATCTCGGAGCCTCTAAAAGTGGGCTTTAATGTACAAAAATTGGTCTACTTCCTAAATCGTTAATAACTAAGACACAAGGAGCGTGCACAGCCAGGGAGACGACGTCAACCATTTACGGAACCAGAAAAAGACTGACGAGTTAAATACACAGGATAGGAGAGGATGAACAACAGGTGGAAACCCGGCTGGATCTGACTAACAGAGCAGGGGAAGCAAAACCAAACGCGCGAGATGAGATACCGTCAAAATAAAACAGGAAGTAACACGCACATTGAAACCCAGACGAGAACACGTAAGATTGACATTAGGAAAGGGGATAAACAGACATGGAAGCATACGACAGACTGGGAGGACAAAAGATGAAACACAAAGTAAACAGGAGAGGGTAAGAGAGACAGAAGACAGAAGGCTCCGGAGACTCAGGGAACGCTGATGACAACAGGACTGGCATCCGCAGGAGACACTGAGGACAAAACACAGGGATGAGACAAAGCCAGGAAAGAAAGCTGGTATCAAACAAGACACCATTAAGTAGAAATACTCAGAGACCTTCGAAAGAACTAAGCTCAAGACCAAACTATACAAAGCTAAAACTCAAATCAAATCAGATTCCTAATGCAAGAGAAAGAATAATAAAATCACACAAAACTCAAAATCCTGGGTCAGACACCAAGGTACCATCACCAACAGTGTTTTAAACACTTTGCTGCTTCAGTCTTTATTGACATTATTAATTTATTATTTGACATGCTTCTGTTATATAGCAAGGAACACTCATAATCATTTTAAAGAGTTTTATTGGAAAATAAGTCAAATTTATGCAACAAGTCAGTATTTATAGCGTTACACATGCACTGAGCATACGATAAAACAATGTCTTCACAGATCCAGGAGCAATCTGGCGACGACCCGTGCACGATGGAGCACCATGTCACAAACCAAAAGGCATACGTGGTTCAAAGCAATCAAATTAATATTTTCATTTAAGACCAGATCTTAATCTGATGCAGAATCATTGGCCAATGTTTAAAAAGCAGGAGATTTCGACCAATATTAGCACAGTACTGTATGTTCTGCATGTGGTCTATAAGGTTTCATGGTTTTCCACCAATACATTTAATAGAGCCAACATGTGGAAACCAATACCTGCACCTGGACAAACAGTGAAGAAGGCAGCTGTTTGGTAACAACATAGATATAAATTATGCACAAAGCTGATGTATTTTTTGATAAATTGGATTTGGAAAGGTTTGTGGAAAGTTTTTAATTTTTTTTCTAAACTTCAGCAGGAAAATCTAATAAATATGGCTACTATAACTTTTGGTTGCATAGTAAACACCACAGGACACCTTTAATTACAGCAACAATAGCACTAGCTGGTTGTGTATGGCAGTCATGGTTGCATCTTGCAAAAGGTAATGGAGGAGTCATGTGAGAAAATCCAGAAGGCTGGATAGATAGCCTCTAAAAAGACAGGGTAAGGGAACTTGATGGTGTGGAAGGGATACGCCCTTTCTGCCACGCGATAGAATGTAGCGGTGCCGGCCTCGCAATCCAACAGCACGCCTACGCGCTTTGGATTTGGATTAACAAGCACGGTCTCGCTGCTGTTGTGCCAGACCGACAGGCCAACATCAAACCACTCGACACACCAGGACTGGGCGTTGCGGCCCAGTCGACTGATGGGAGCTTTGCGGTTGATGCTGTCGTAAGCCAAGCCTATGCCAATAAAGTTAATGTTGCTCAGTCGCACTTCCCAGTAATGGCGCCCTGTAGTGAAACCCTTGGAGGCGAGCACCTGGGAGCAGACAGCAAAGCGTTCGGGGCAGTCGGGGTAGTTTATGTGCTCGTCTGACACGGAGGCCTTAGTGAAGTTCTCAGTCAGCGCGATGCGTTTATGGGCGGTCCTTGGATCGAACGTGAGTTCTGTGCTGTCTGAAAGAGATACAAGGAAATGCTATTGAAAGAACAGACACGGCTGCTGTTACCAAATGAGGGGATTATGTCTGGTACACTTACATTTTAGAAGTTCAGTTCTCTTTTCAGCTGTGCTTATGTCTGGGGGAATATCTGGAGCTTCTACAATTAAAGACAAAAAGTAAATCCTTTGTTTTACCATATTGGAAGGTGGACAGGGTTAAAAGTGGAAGCATAAAACGAATTCTAGCTTGTGCCAAGTTCGGGTGTATTTACATGCTGATAGTGATTTCGTTTGGTTTCGGCACAGCTGTCAGAGTTGTAATCCGTGAAATAAAGACACAGACCATGTATGCCACCTGTTCTAAAGTCTATTATGTGGTGCTGGGACTACATTAGCAACTCAGCATACAGGGGCCAAATCTGATGTCTGTCTACCTGGTTTCAGTTTGGGTTCAGATGCAGGAGAACAGTCTCTGGGTTTCTCTTTCACTCCATACTCCAGCAGGTTTTCCATTGAACGGGCGTTTATCTTCATTCCCTTAATGTCCCCAGTGGACTGATTAGCCTTTGATTTGGTTCCTAGAAAGTAGAGAAAGACAGTGGACTATTTACAACACTGAATATGCATAAATCAGTACAGTTCATTTTTATTTGAAACATGTACATTTACCATCATCACATAATATCATTTTATTCAAAAGGAGTAGGCAGAAGGAAACACTTATTTGGCCCTACCCCCTCAAATTTTACATCTCATTCATTTAATTTTCTTTTAGTCTTAAATTAAAAAAACAACAACAAACAAATGAAAAAAGCAAAGCAAAACAAAACAAAAACAGATGAAAATATATATTTTTTCATATATATATATAAAGACAGAATATGTAATTTGCAGATTCACTGATCCATGATTTGCTTTGTTTTCCCCAGGACGGCAATGCCCCGTGCCAATTTCCCCCTAACATAAATAACGTGTGGTTTCCAACAGCCCTTGTGGTCAATAATCACACATTTTTATTTTTATTTCATTTACTCTTTCTAACTTGATATACTTTGATATTTTTAGATTTAATGATAATTTATTTACATCAAAATACTTCTTTAATATCCTGTGTGATCATCTCCAAAAGCAGTGGCATTTCCACACCTGAACAAAATTACATTTAACTTTAGAATCTTTGATGCTCAGCAAATATCATTTATATACATAATAAACATTTTTGGATCTAATACTGATCCTTGAGGCACTCCGCAAGAAATATCCATCAATTTAGATTTATACTTATTTATTTGTACATATTGTTGCCCGTTCACTACAAAGCTCTCTATCCAGTCCGAAACCACTCCACCTAAACTTTAACTTTTTTTTTTAATTAGAATTTCATGATTGACAGTATCAAACACTTTTTTTTAATCTAAAAAATAACTCCTAATGCGTAATTCTTATGATCTATACGTATTGTTATCTCTTCCATTAAATCTATCAATACCAAAGCTGTCGACCTGTTCTTTCTGAACCCATACTGACTATTTATCAGCAATTCATGTTTGTCCACAAAACTGCCAAATCTTTTATAAATAGTTTTTCTAGTATCTTGGAAACCTGGGAGTATAATTTGTAAAGTGTTGCTTTTCCCCTGTTTTGTAAATGAGATCTAAACACTGGCAGGGGAGACCCAACACTCCATATTTATTATTCAGGGTCCTTATTCTATCTTTATTAGGACTATTTGTGGAAAATCAGAGTTCGTTACCAGTAAAAATCGACATAGACGTTTTAACGAAAAGATATGGCACTGAAACAATCCATCACATCGTCACTCTGAACTGAGTCATAGCAGACGTTGCACACAGCTGCACAAGTAGAAGAAAAAAAAGCTTTTTAAACCTTTCTTTGGGTTTATGCAGTCTTTATGTCCTGATGACATTAAAATTACAACTATGGATCTTTCCCAGTTTATTTTGAGCGGGGCTTTTAAATGGACTTGCTTCTAGAATCGACCACCACCAAAACATTTGACATGGATTCTGTATATGTTGTCATCTTCCGTTAGAAGTCCTGGAAGCAGGCTGTCGAGGGACTGTGTGCTATCTATTGATTCATCTGAAAAATAAAAAATCCCATGTGCCTTACTTTTTTTCTTTTTGGCTGTTTTGGCTTGAGGACCTGGATTGTTGGACTCGGGGAGTCCGGGCTCACCAGGCGAGCACAGCACTTCTGAAAAAACATTAAGCAAAATTAAAGGCATTTTATTCTTTAACCTTGGCACACAGTGGGTACTCCTATGTGTGCAGGTGTGTAAAGAAGACCAAGTGGAATTTGTTATTTGTAATATAAAATATTGGTAAAATAAATTAAATAGTCCTTTAGATATCAATTTTCAATGATCAATATAAATTTTTAGTCACAGGCAGCGTGCATCATATATACAGAGCAACACACACACGTCTCCAAAAAGTGTTTATGTGGGTTATAATGATAATGTACTATTATTACAAAAGAAAGTGTGTAGGAAAAACATATGTTTGCCAATGCGCTTCCTGCATGTGTTTAAACACATGCATCAGAGAACAATTTGAGATTAGAGTCATGCTAAAGCATATTCAGCATGCAGACTGGAGCAAACAGGGATTGAACCTCCAACCTTCGTATTGACTAGAAGAGCTGTTCCACCTCCTGACCTACAGCCAGTAAACTGGTATCCAGCCACCTTCTGGGCGATAAATTTAAACAGCTCAAAGGTGTAGACCCTGCAGAATATGATAATGTGTTCTTAAAGCTAATGTGTGTTATTTATGCACTAGGCCAGCGGTCCCCAACCGGTTTATGGCCGACAATATTTTCACGGCCAAATAACAGCAAAATAAATCCAGTACCAAAAAAGTACCAGTACCAAAAAAAAAGAAAATTTATTCATAACACATGGGAAAAGACCCAGGAAAACTGAGTTAACGATAAAAACAATAAATATTAACGATAAAAACCAAATAAAAACCCTGAAAACCATAAATTTCACACCCGAACCTCAACTCCCGCGGCCCAGTACCAAACGACTCACGGACCGGTACCGGTCCCTGGCCCGGGGTTTGGGGACCGCTGCACTAGTCTACTTTTACTTTGATTCATTTATACAAACATCGGCGGGACTGAAAGTGGCCTGCAGACCTTTACAGCTACTGTGTTTCAACGTGGGCCTAAACATGCTAATAAAGATTTTTCCTCCAATTTGCAACTAATCACAAATAATTATGTATTAAAATATTATTTTTTATGCAATTATTTTGTAAAAATACATAGTTATGAATATTAGTAATGTATATAGGCCAATTTTAATAATAATAGGCTACGGCACCTTCAGTATATGGCAAAAATATGTTTTGCACATCTGCAATAAATAAGTATGTACATGCACAAATACATTTAAAAATAACCAAATATTTATGCAGATGTTTTCAGACATTTGTTGCATGTGTGACTTTATTTAAATGATTTTCTTTCCTGAGAAGAACATACCCAGCTTTGGCTGAGCTCCGCTACTTTCGAGTCTTGCTGGTCCTGAGACAGGAGCTGCGGTTTGACCTGTGGAGGGTAAACAGTTGCATTTAAACGGCACTTTTTGTTCAAGGGACCAGTGCAGCCTGCCCAGTGTATGGTTACCCCACCCTGGAGCCAGCCCTGAGAGGGAGCTTGACAGAGAGCGGCTGCTGGCTGTGCCTTAGCCCACTGGGCCTGGCTAGGTGCAGCCCAAAAATGCTACATGGGCCCGCCCTCCTCCTCCTCAAACATGAAACAAACTCACCAAATTGCTCCAGTGCAAGTACTAATTTCTGCAACCAGATTTGAACAAATTCTTCTGCTAACATGTACCTGAACACGTGCCTGGTTTAAATAATAGTAATCTGGCCTCAGTGGGCTGTTTAAGCATCTCCATCAGAGTTTCCCTCAGGGCTGCAGCAAAGCTCTGCCTTGCTATCATCTTCTTGGAGTCCAGATTGATTGGAGGCATATGAGGCTCAATCTTTACAACTTTGGGCATTTCAAATGAAGCCTGTGAGGAACAAGAGACAGAGAACCCTGTTTATTGTGACATGTTTTTTAATCCCTAAATATTTAACTAGTACCGTGCCAGTTCTGTCAGTTTTCTGTTTTCCTACTTCACATTTCTGTGATAATATTTGTCTCACCTGTAGAAAAGCCATGGATTGAGATAGACTCAGCAGGCTGTTGATATCTTCTCTGGCTTTTCCCATCTTATTATAATTTTCTTCTAGCTTCTTCATGAGATCCCGAAGTTTCATCTGACCGAGCTCCAGCTCACGGTCCACCTCATTTTGGGCCTCGCGTTCATCTTGAGCCAGGATGTCCCTCATCTGCTGATAAACAGCCGCGAGTGCCGTCTTTCTCTTGTTTGCTCCATCCTGAAACAGAATAAACACAGATATAATAAATGAAAATAAAGAGGTTTTATGTTTATTGCCAGTACATTTACACATTTGTCTCTGATTAAATTGTATGAGATGTGTAATCTGTGGAAATTACCTTCAGCGTGCTCTGCATGTTATTCATTTGAAACACAACAGTTTCGGTCTTCTCCATTTTCTCATTCAGCAAACCCAACTTGTCTCTGAGGTCAGACTATAAGAACAGACACAGAACAGCTTTAGCGCACAGATTTCATACAGACACTGCTCACTGGACCTGGAGAAGATTGCTAGTAATGCTTACATACTCGTTAAACTGCATTTACAATGAGTTCGTTGTTATCTGTAGCTAGTGTTGCCTTGCATAAGTATGTGCGTTTAGATGCTGAGGGAAAAAATAAGCTGGTTTTAACAGCCTTAGTTGTTGTTTTTACTGACTTATTTTCTTTCTTTCTTTCTTTTTTATATATTTTACTGCATCGTTGTTTTGCATTTTATATATTTTAGTGGCATTTTACGTGGACTGTTGGTAATGTGCTATATAAATAAACTACCCTGATAAAAAGTACTGCAAGGATGGATTTGGAAATGAATGAATGAATTATTAAAAGGGAGTTTTTCCTTCCCGCTGCCGCCAAAGTGCTTGCTCATAGGTGGTCATATGATTGATGGGTTTTCTCTGTATGTACTATTGTACAATATAAAGCTCCTTGAGGCGACTGCTGTTGTGATTTGGCGCTATATAAATAAAATTGAATTGAATTGAATCATAAGCTTGTCCTGATCGGAAAACAGCCGTACAGCTAACCGCTACAGGCTTGAACCTGTTTAACGTATAAAAAAACTGCTCTTGTGTGAGGAGCAACGTGTGAAAGTGACATTTTCATTTTCTGTTATTTTTCTTCTATTACGTCAAATTCACGGACAGGTGAAGCACGTGACCGAACATCACCGTAAGCTGACAAACAACAAGAGCAGATGGGAAGAAGAATAGCGCTCTGCTCCACTGAACACTACGTCAGGGAGGAGCGCTGCTGTGATAGAGACCTGCTCGCACTTTGAACTCGTTGTCAGCTCTTAGCAGTAAGGCCTGATAAACTGACATACCAGTGGGGATTATGTAACAATTAAACTATTCATTCTCTGATATGTCTTATCTGTCTGTCCCCAATTGTGACAAATGTAAACCCCACAAGGTATGAAAGACAAGATTCACCCCGAATGAGGATCTTATCTGAGCAACTTACCTGCACCTACGATATCAACGTGCCGCCTTTCTCATTATGTCCAATGTTACTTGTGTTTCTCATTTTAACATCTGTGTTGTGTAGTTATGTGCCTTAGACTAATGTTGCTAAGGTTGATTGCTCATTCTCTGGCCCCAGCTTTATATCCAATATTGTCATATTTTGACCATAAATAATAAAAACAATAACTGTTTCCTATCATAAGTGTGTAAACAAACACGATGTCCATCTCACACTTTGGAGAGCTAATGCGTAAAATGTACACGGTGCATGTCTATTGCATCCTTTGACCTTATATCAGGCGGCTATGTCAGTCAGCTACAACATCCAAAATGTTTTAAACGGACCTGCAGAAAGGATAATTCAACATCGTACAAGGTAATTTATGACAATGGAATGTTGATTAGAGGAGCTATTGAGTGTGATCTGAGAAGGGGAAAGCAAAAGACAGGCCCCTCCTTTAATGTAGAAAATCATGAAACAGGTGTTACCCTATCTCCAGTCTAACCTAAATGTACTGCTAGCATTTGGACACATTTTAGAATTAACTACCAAGGGGTAGGTCAGATATTCATTCACTGTGACCACAGACTACATAAAACTATAGTAATATCGGAAATTCAAGAAACTGCAAGGTTATTATTACTGACACACACCTCTTTCAGGTTCCTCTGCTCCTCCGGAGTTATGAATGAGCATCCTTTGTGGACCTGCTGGAGGCAGAAGCTGCAGATTGGCCGGTCATGCTGGCTGCAAAAGAACTCCATCAGCTTGTGGTGGTCGGGGCAGATGCGCTCCAACAGGTCCCCGACAGGCTCGCTCAGCTGGTGGGGGCGGAAAATGGGATTTTCCCGGTGAGGACGCAGGTGCTCCTCACAGTAAGACGCCATGCAGGTGAAGCAGGTCTTCGACGCATCTGCTTCCATGCAGGTGTCACAGCGGATGTTCTCCTTTTTCTTCACTTGGCTCTCCTTCGCAGTCAGGCTGGCTTCGCTCTTGTTTGACCTCACTTTAAAGGTCTCCACGACGGCGGTGAGGACCGTGTTTTTCTTCAGCTCGGGTCTGGTGGCGAACACGGTACGACACTGAGGGCAGCTGTACGACTCCTTCCAGGTAGCGAGCAGGCAGTCCTGGCAGAAGTTGTGCCCGCAGGGGATGGTCACGGGACAGTCAAAGGTGCTCAGACAGATGCTGCAGGTCAGCTCATCCTCCAGACTCATGATAGAAAATTGAGACTCGTCTGCTTCGGCCATGATGGGACTGATGTGAATGAACCTGCGAGGCAGAAACGAAACTTACGTGAGGAGCAGGAAAACGAAAGTAAAATGTTTTGCGTTGTTTCTTGAACCTAATATAAGACACAGTCGCTGAATTTTGTTTTTAAAAGAATAAAAATCTGCTAACGTAACATAAACAACCCTGTTATAATATATTAGAAATATAAAGTGCGACACGCTTTTACATAAATGACAAAATTAAAGTAGATTCAGACTATCCGTCATTACCTTGACCTGTTTAGGTGTGCAGCAGTCTACCTGCAGAATGAACGCAGTCCAAGTGAATAAATAACTTCGGACTTTAAGCTGCCGAGTTGTCCGCAGTTCACAGTTCCTGCTGACGCCTCTCCTCCCCTCCCTGTACGTGTGACTCAAAAGCGCACAGGCGCACTAGCACACTGCGGTCACAAGCACTAGGTTTCATTGTGAGCGGAGTGAAGGTTGGTGAGGCTCACCGAGTTACATCCTGCACCTTCCGTACATTCCTGAGCAATAAATCACGGACACTAACAAAAACAGTCACACTGAAGCATCTCAGACCTCAGACAGAGCATTCAAAGAAACCAGTGACATGCATAATCTCTTACCTGAAACCAGACACACCTGAGGGCGGTGAGGGAAGCCCGTGACAGGTCACGCGCAAAGATGGATAATCACAAAGAACAGAAGAAGGGAAGGCTTCTCGCTGTTTTTGTGTACAGTCGTCATTATTGTTTAGACTTTTAGATGCATTCACTGTCAGCACCACCCGTGATCTGGTTTTTCCAGAGTCATTTTGTGCAAAAATGAAGTCAGTATTTTAGCTCAACCTAAGTTGATCATTTAAATTGAATAACTGCTACACTGGCGGTGTTTTTGAATAGATTATTTTAGTTATTATTGCTGTTTAAAGGAATCGATCCGATTTGACATATCTGACAACAGAAGTCATCTGACAAGGATGGCTACCGGGCATCAGGGCTGAACTAAGACCAGAAACAAACAAACAAACACAACAACAACACACACAAAAAACAACCCTGGTATTTTTAGTCCAGGCGGCCAAGTAAGTGTTCATGAAACGGGTTTAAGTCGGGTTGGTAGAGTTGTTGTTGTTGGGTTAGTCATGCAGCACGTGACAATAATTAGCTGAATCCTCTCCCTGTAATTTCTCACCACGTTCATTTCAGCTTCCTCCGTCTCTTCCTCACTTCTCCGCAGCTGATGCAGCAGCAGTCATTAATTTTACACATCTGCTGCATTTATCTTTTGCTTATTTATATTGTTTTCTCTAATGATTTCTCTCTGATTTAGTGCTCAGCTCAGATAAAATAATTATTGTGGGGGATTTTAACATCCATGTAGATGTCAAAAATGACAGCCTCAACATGGCATTTAATCTGTTATTAGACTCAATTGGCTTCTCTCAAAATGTAAAAGAGCCCACCCACCACTTTAATCACACTCTAGATCTTGTTTTAACATATGGTATAGAAACTGAACATTTAACAGTGTTTCCTGAAAACCCTCTCCTGTCTGATCACTTCCTGATAACATTTACATTTACAATCATTGATTACACAGCAGTGGGGAGTAGATTTTATCACAGTAGATGTCTTTCTGAAAGCGCTGTAACTAAGTTTAAGAATTTAATCCACCCGCTGCTATCATCATCAACGCCCTGTACCAACACAGAATGCAGAGCAGCTACCTGAACGCTACTCCATCGGAGGACGATTATCTTGTTAAGAGTTTTACCTCCTCGCTACGTACGACTCTGGATACTGTAGCTCCTGTGAAAAACAAGGCCTCAAATCAGAAGTACTGGACTCAGTGGTATAATTCTCAAACACGTAGCCTAAAAACAGATAACTCGTAAGGTGGAGAGGAGAGCTGGACAGCTGGCGTGTCACAAATTTAGAAGATCATCATGTAGCCTGGAGAAATAGTTTGTTGCTTTATAAGAAAGCCCTCCGTAAAGCTAGAACATCTTACTATTCCTCACTGATTGAAGAAAATAAGAACAACCCTAGGTTTCTCTTCAGCAC
>VUQR01030946.1:0-18088 GCA_015108515.1 Hemichromis elongatus
AATAACCTTTATGTTAAAAAAAAAAAAAAAAAGAAAATGTCACGATAAAGACTTTTTACATACATGTGCCCCAAACACTGCACACTTTACGTTTTATTGTCGTAATCGCAGTGGAAAAAAACGCCACCCAGCCCCACACACTTTGTTTCACTGCTTGACTTTATCAACATTTATCAACAATGACTACCTTGGACTTCAACACTTCCCAGGAGTCTCAGTCCTGCTCTGTTAAACAGAGAGAGAGAGAGAGTCTGCTTTTATGCTCCATACACCAAATCATTACAGGAACTCTGGTTTGAGCTCATTTATTTAATAAATCCTGGCACTACGATCAGAGCGTGTCAGTCACTGCGGCGTGTTGATATCCATCGATTCATTCCTGCAGTTCTGGGTCTCGGGGCTGTGGCCTAGAGATGCCCAGCTCTCCTCCTGCCAAGCCATCACCACGTTGAGAAGGGGAGGATAGAAACATAGATCCACCCATAAGTCAACAGTTTCACTGTCACACACACTGTCACTCATCACCACAGCATCACAGCACCCTCATTATTACCAGTGTTACACTCTCCTGCTCTTTCCTTCACTCGCCAAAACATTTATCTCCTTCCCAACCCGGACCGGGCCTGTCGTGGTAGCTCTCATCAACGTTGTCTGTCCCAAACCCCATGTCTCAATCAGCAGTATCCTGCAGTCCAACTGTTATCTTCTCAATCACTCACTGTGAAGTTAAGCAGAGTTTAGGTCAGCGGCACTAATTCTTATTATACACATCTTCGCTACAAGCTGCTGAATTGCGTTAATAATCCACAGTCACTGGTCACCTCATCACTGCTCACGTATTCCTGTGTGGATACACTGTAAGCTGCTCTCAGCCACACAAACACAAGGAGACACATTACACACCCACAAGACTCGAAGTCTAAACACTGCATCTCTAAAACATGATCACAACACTGAAATCGAGGCTTCAAAGTTAAACCTGACCCGTTTCAAACACACATGCGTGACTACACTGCCCAGAATGCATGACTTAGACTTGTCTGCTGTGAGACGTTGAAGCGAGATCATAAAATCATGGCTACATGTAGTTGTTTCATTCAACGATCCAACAAAGTTACTACAGTGAAGCAGAACTAACAGCAAGAACTCAGCGTTGTCCTTACAAAACTAACGCGAACATGAAGTTTGTCAGCACATCCGGCCTGAGGAGACTTTTGTTCATCTACACAAAACCTCTGATATTATAACAACTAATAAGGAGTAAAAGTATCACTGAAGTATTTGGAAAAGTACATTTAAATAAATATTTTACAACAGTAACAATTAAGATAAACTAAGAACACAAGATGATTTCTTTAAGTGCATAAACATAAAATCTCTTCCTTTAACTTAACAAATGTAATATGTAAGATTTTTAAATGAGTTCTGAACGTTGATCTCTGCTCACAGTGAAAGAAAGGAAACAAGAAAACAGACTGAAAATGTTTCATTAAGAACGTGAAGCAGCAGAATAACAATAAATAATATAAAAATAATATCATGATAAATGAGTAGAACACTTCAGGATTACACTCCAACGTTTATTTATTTAGGTTTTGTTTTTTTCAATCCAATAAGTTTGAGTCCACTTCTCAGCAGGAGCCATTATTTCCCAGCATGCCGCCTGTTAGCAGCGAGCCCACAGTGTGAAGCGTATGTGTGTTATCACTCACTGTCATCACTGCAGTTATTAAGAGACCATGCGTGCTCACAGGACAGTAACGCTGCACACAGAGCTCACGTTTTATGTTTCACTGGAGATGAAACCGAACGTCAGCCGTAAACATCTGCAGCTGTCATATTAATATAATATCTCACACAGTGTGTGTGTGTGTGGTGGGGGGGCAAGAATCCAGCATCCTTTCTGTATTTAGACCATAGCTATAAAAGTAATCATATGTTTGCAGTTATTCAAAAAGGAGGAATATTAAAAAAAAGATCATCTTTGCATAGCTCTCTGTAAAAGTCACCGAACATCACGGATCATTCCGTGCGAATAACTTTTCACTTCTTTTAAAGATTATATTTAACTGGTTTAAGAAACACGAAAAGCTCTGAGCAGAGAACCCATCACAGGAGTCCTCCAAGGCTGCAGGTCACAGGTGTGACTCCCACAGCTCCAGACGCCTGACCTGCTCCAGGTTCTATTTAAGCTTCAAGCTTCAGTTTGTGTTTGATTGGAACCCAGAATAAACCCCTAAAACTGACACATTAACACAAAGTCTGTTTGTTGTTGTTTTTGCTGTAGTGACATGAATGCAGGTGATGAGCTGTTTTGTTGTTTTGCAAACTGTTAAACTACAGCGCCCTCTTTGGGTGAAAGGCTAGAGATGCAGCTTCATTGACCAAGTATGTGTCAGCGTGCAAGGAATATGGATCCGGCTGTTTCTTGATCCTCAGTGTACAAAACATACAGCCTGTGTATGGTGCACAGTGCAAAGATGCTGTATTAAATAAAGGCTGCACAGCTAGTTACTATATATAAATATAATTTCATCATTTTAATCAGGTTTAAGAACAAAAAAGTGTCTGTGAGAATCATGAAATCAATTCAACAAGGTGAAGCACAAAAGGTTGCAAAGGTTTTCTGCAGCAACAGGACATCTCAGAGAGAAAACAAGAGCCTTCGTGTATCTCACGCAGACATGCAGACGGTTTGTTTCATTTCAAAACTCCAATCCTGTTTTAATACAGATGTTTCTGTGCAGATTCAGCATCTGGTCTTGCTTGTCTGCAAACACCGTCCTCCTGGGTTCTGATCGGCTCCTGCATAAAATACCAAACTGTTGATGGGTGTGATCCCTGCACAGGACAGATCTCCAGTCTCATAAATGTGGATCATTCCAACCAGAGCATCAGTCAGACTGAAACAATCACGTCAAAGGTCTGAAAACAGGGAAAGTAAAAAGGTTTCGCTGTGAGACGGGGCTGCACTGTGCACCTCTACCTGTCGGGTGCACTAAACTTTAGTTTCTTCTTTAAAACAACTGAACATGAAACGTTTTTTCATTTTTTTATTCAGACTCATCTGTTTACTTTATACATCGATCATAAGCTACGATGTTTCTTTATGTTAAAATGTGTCCCATATTTATTATCAAATTTAACCTACACTCACTAAACCAGTGACCGCATTCATTTATGTGTATTTGTCTCCATCTAGTGGACGATTTGAATTATAAACAGTTCACCCCTTTACCTTCAAATACAGGCTCAATGAAGTGAAAAGGGATAAAACACAAATGTTCTATTCAAATATTCATGGAAGAAGGAAAAAAATTCACAATTAACAACAAATAAACGGAGCTTTATCTCCAGACACCATTGTTCAGTTTTTACTCTCTGTGTGCGGGTTTGATTTCATTCAAAGGTAAAGTAAAGTGAAGTAGGGTCACTTCACGAAAAGTTCGACGTTTTCTTCTCAATTTTACCTCCAATTCTTCCCCCAGACCCTTATTTATTTATTTGTTTGTTTGTTTGTTGTTTGTTTAGTTACTCATTCACTCATAAAACCCATCGACACGAGTGTCTGTCTTCTCAGATATTTGACACCTCAGCTTTCCAAATTTAATCTGGAAAACTTGGACAGTGTTTTTTTTTGGGGGGGGGGGGGTAAACTACTTTCAGTAGTCATAATCCGCCATCATACAGCTGTGGCAATGAATAAATAAAGTTCTTATATTTTACCCGTCAGCTCTTTCATTTCTGTCTCAAACCTTCGGACATGAAGAGGCTGCCGTACACACTGAAGTGTGCGCAGTGCTGGAATCAGCTGAAACCGGATGTGAGTGTTTCTGTGACTTCCTGTTAGGCTGAGGGACGCTGGAAAGTGTCCGAGTTTCCTGCAGCTGTGTGTCCGCCATAGACTGCAGCCCGTGAGACAGACACACGCAGTCTGTCCGCTCGTTTCCGCCGCTTTGAGACGCACTTCATCCCGGAGGGTCTGACCTGAACACCGGGGAAGGTGCTGGAGCTTCATCATGGAGCTGGTGTCGGTCTATGGCCTGGGGTCTTCTGAAGGTAACCGAGCTGACGTTAGTCTGCGTCCGGTGTGGCTTCAGTTCGGCTCCTTATCTCCTTCGCGGTGCTGCTCTCCTCGGTGTCTCCTCGGTGTCTCCTGACAGCTTGACCCGAGCAGAGCAGCAAACGAGCAGCCGAAGCACAGCAGCCGTTTGGTGGCTGGACTTAGCTTAGCCTGTTAGCAGAGGCTGAAGGTCAGCGCTGACCGCTGGACCGACTTACACACTGATCACCTCCGAGAGCTGCTGCTCCGCACCACATCACTAACACACCTGCTGCAGGACAAAGGTGTGTGTGTGTGTGTGTGTGTTACACTGTAACAAAGGTTTAGTTTTTTTAGTTTTAGTTTGTAAATTGTATCAAACTGTTCAGTAAAATATTCTCTTTGATGAACGCACACATTCAGGAACTGACCATTTAGTCACAAACATAGACACGTCACACCTGGGCTTAAGGTAAATCACACATAATTAACAGCTGACAGTAACACACGTGGATGATGGGAGGGACTGACGTCCGGAGACCTGATGTCATCGTCCCAAACCTCAGCACTTCCTGCTTCTGGCCTCTGACCCTGGTCTACATCTGCAGACCTTCAGTTCTGAGATGGGAATTCAATCTGAGACCACGCTGGACTCAAACATTCAAGATGCTTTATTTGTCACATGCATAGTTATACAGGTACAACACGCAGTCAAATGTAAAAATGACTCAAAAATGGGCGTGGTCTGTCTCCATAGCTTTGAAATTCCTCCATAATCCCAGTGAGTAAGATTTTCTCTTAGGCGGTCATGATTTTGATATCCTGAGCGAATTTCAGCGGATGAAAAGTACAGATGTGAAATTGTGCTCCAGCGAAAGGCAGAGCGAGGCACACTGGATTTAAGGGCACCGGTGACCCTGAGCTTCATGAAGACTTTGTCCTCTCATAGTTTTCATAGTCGGGTCACTGAGGGTCTCAAATTCATCCACAGTTGTCCTTCATCAGCGATGGTGCTTTTTCAAAGTACTGTGGCTTCAGTGTATGTGTTCTTTTTTAACGTGCACACTTGTGGTGACTGAAGCCAGAATCGCTCTGTTAGCATCGTTGTCTCACTGAAGAAGACATTAATAACACTTACAAACACTGGAAGCATCAGGAGCAACGTGGGGTTCAGCATTTTGCCCAAGGATACTTGGGCACGCAGACTGAAAGAGCCAGGGATCGAACCAACAACCTGCTGGTTTACGTCCTGGATTACAGCCAAGAGACTGACAAAGTGAAACAACATTAATCGAGCTGAGAGCTCGTTGTGTGCCTGCCATTAGTTCAGATTTTCTTTTACTTTTCTGTGTCAGCGGTCTGCACTCACTCTTTTCCTGACGTTTAATTTCATGATCAAACCTGTTTGGGTTCATTTGAACGAGTCGTAACTGAATTAAAAGGAGTTAAAACTGATCCTTGGCTTCAAATCTGGTTTCAGTCTCTATTTTGGTTGTCCGGTGTCAGGTTTTGATTACATTTGCGTTGATTAAGTAGTCTAGTATTGTTTATTTTGTGCATTTTTGCTTATTTACTGGTTTAACCTTTGTGATGCATTTTAAACCTCAGCCTGCTAAGTTTAAGACTAGGCCAGGGGTTATGTTCGAGTTTGTATGCAGGTGAAGCTTTCAGACAGGAAACTTGCAAAGTAAGAAGATCTTGTGCAGCAGAGAACAACAGGATGTGACTTTTAAAGTGTAT
The DNA here is from genome assembly GCA_015108515.1 of Hemichromis elongatus. NCBI lineage: Eukaryota > Metazoa > Chordata > Actinopteri > Cichliformes > Cichlidae > Hemichromis > Hemichromis elongatus. The sequence continues at coordinate 5,783 of VUQR01030946.1, forward strand.
CAGTCATTTACAAGAAGTTAAAATGCAGGCGCTAGCTTTTGAGAGCTAAAATTAGTCAATATGTGCTAGACGAGAGATGGGCGAGAAGTATCAAATGGGTTTTTTTGTCTGCATGTAAGGGGAGGGGGTGAATATGATAAATTGTCTGTGTTTCGTCATGAATCAGAATCTGCCTGGTCCGGTCGTAGGCACATTCCCTCTCTAGAGAGAATTATGGAGCTCTGATCACTCTGGGTCCAGTCCATTTTATCCACACCAAGAATAAAAGCACCGGAAAAACGACACCGGTGAAAACTGACGGTAGCTTAATAAAGATCTGTTTGATCTCAGGAAAAGACAAGTCTGACAGAGGAGGGGAAGAAGAAGAGGAGGAGGAGTCTGATAGAGAAGAGGAAGAAGACTCTGACAGAGGAGGAATGGAAGAAGAGGAAGACTGTGAGAGTGGAGGGGAGGAGCACTGTGAGCCCCTGTGTGTGGATCCGTCACAGCAGGTAGGAAAAGTTTCACAGGAACATTTTTTGAAACTTTTTATTTTGAATTTTCATTGTGACAAGAAAAACAAATGAACAAACGAGAAACCTCCAAACTGGGCCACTTGTTCCAGACATCATACAAATAGAGAGATAAGCTGAATCAGTTACAGTCTTCAAGCCTTTGCTTATATTTTTAGTCCAACGTTGTTGAAAAAGACGACCTTTTAGTCGTAGAAACAAAGTCAGTCTCTCCATCACATGTATTTCCTCTATAATGTCTAGCACTTGCTTTACTCGGGGAGTAAAGCCAGTTCTTTGTTAAAAATGTATCTGTCCTTTTTAAGAATCTCTGGGTAGCAAACCCAGTAAGAAGATCCTGGGATCCTCAGGGATGGTGGTGCCCATTGAGAGCCAATCAGCCTCCCATTTAGACTTCCCATCGAGTGTGTTGTTGCCATTTAGTTTTTGTCGTCCTTTGTGGAGTTTAGACCCGGTTTTGGCGTGCAGACATTTGTAGGCAGTTGTAAAAACTTGATGACAAAGTTTGAATATTGCTCCCCAGATTGTTAACAACTTCATGCCAAATGAACAGAGTGTTTTCCACAATGTGGTTATTAAAGTTACCTGACCTTAATTTTTCTACCAATCATGTTCGGAGAGGAAACTTGCACGTGCTCAGTTCAGTTTGTTTCCATCGGGCCTCCACCGCTGGGGAACACCAACAAACAGTATTTCTCAGTTGGTCTGCCAAGTTAGGGAGGGCCAGCCGCCATGTTCTTTATCGATTTGGAGGGTTTTGGAGGCTCCTGCCCATATGAAACATCGTATTAACTTGTCCCAGGCATTCAGCTGAACATCTGGGATTTTAATGGGTAGAGCAATAAGAAGATCTGAGTCTAGGCAGCAGATTCATCTTCACAGTCTCTATTCTTGTACTAAAGTCCAGAGTCAGTGAGGACCAGCGAGTTATGTCCTCCTGAACTGAGTTCAGCAGATTGTCAAAGTTCAAAGAGAAGAGACTAATGAAATCTGTGAAATGTAAACTCCAAGATACTTCATCCTGTTTGCATCCCATTTTAGATTATAATTTTGTCTCATTGAGTTGCACGGACAGTCGTTAATAGTCAGGACTTGTGTTTTAGTAATATTTAAATCATAACCAGACGGCCCCAGACTCAGAGTTGACATGAGCTCAGGGACTGACATATCAGGGTTCTGATATAGAGCAATCACATGTTCAGTATTGGATATGGTACTGCCTTGGAACTCTGGGTTCTGTCTTATCGCCTGGGCTAGAGTGTGGGGCTGAGCCCACAGCCTTGCTGGGTGCCTATTCAGTTGAAAACTAGAGGATATATGTCCATTGATCTTTAACCTGGCCACTGGATTACTGTATAAGGACTGTGTATGTTTAATGATTTTGGTGTTGAATCCTAGACGCTCTAGTACCTTATAAAGACGTGGCCAGCTGACCCAGTCAGTGGCTTTTTCTGCATCTAGGCTTATTAATGCCATACTCAGTTTCTGATTCTTTGGTTCTGCTATAATATGAAGCATTCTTCTGATACTGTCACGGGTTTGACGGCCTTTTATGAAGTAGAATATCCAGGAAGTTTAAATTTAGCTTGTTCCTTTTTTGACAGACGTGTCTCCTGTAGAAAAGCCATGTGTGAGCCATCCTTTTTCAATCTCTCCAGAACTGTTTTCCTTTTAAGTGGATTGTCCAATCCATTAACATTTAGGGAAGCAATATTTAAATTATTCAACACTGAAATAGACATCAAAAATAAGTGAAACTGGAAAATTGGCCCCAAAAACATAGCAAAGCAGACATAAGAGAAACAATGAAGAACTGACATCCAGAACTAGAGGAGACTCTTGCTCCTCAACAAAGACCACGTTGGTGGGTCGGGGGAGAGCCTCTCAAAGTGAGAGGGCCTGGAAAGGAAAGGAACTGTGTCTATAAACATAAACACCACCATCCTATAAGTCCAATGTAAAAGAACATAAACGGAGAACCCACTCTCCCACCTGGCTGATGAGTGAAGTGAGGCCCAAAAGGAGTCAAGAGGGGGTTCTGTGTTAAAAATAAACTACGGGCTCTCTCTGGAAACCCTGCAGCTTAGCCTTTGCTCTCATTGCCGCGGCGAGACTGTTACCTTTGGCCGATTGCCAGCCCAGAAGCTCTTGGAGTCGCAACTCTGCATTCGGCTGAGCTTCCTCATCCGGGACGGCGGGCCCGACCTGAAGTCCGCGTCTCCTCAACTCGCTGTAGACCTCCTGAGACATCTGTGCGTGTGCCCGACTCCCAATGTATCCTCATGTTTGTGAGTTTGAAAATGTTTTTCTCTTCGAGCAGCTTCTTTATGGCTGTGTATTCTTGCGTTTTTTGACTCTTTCAGATGGATAGTCATGGTCGAGTAGATAAAGCTGGCACCTACTTTGATTTTGTTTTTCCATGCTTCTCTCAGGACCATATCTTTTGTTGAATATTCCTGAAAGTTAATGATGACAGGTCTCAGAGGTGCCCCTGGTAGGGGTTTACTTGCCAGCGAATGATGTGCGCTTTGAATTTTCAGGTCAAAATCCTCCAGTATTTGCAGGTCTTCAAAAAGATATTCATGAGTTGTGGAACCGGGTTTGTTTCTTTCCCTTCTGACAAACCGAAGAGATGGATATTGTTTCTCTGTGACCTTGATTCCAGATCAGTTTCGCTGAAGGCTTTTACGCTCCTCCAGACTCGTGCACATGGCTATGGTCACCTCTTCAGCCAAGCTTTCCAGCTGGGTAATCCTCACCACCTCATCCACCCGCTCCAATAAGCACTGTATTTTCGTGGCAATATTGACCAACTTTTTCCAGCTTGCCATTAATGTCCTGGCTCAGTTTGGCCATATTTCGTCTGCTGTACTCTTGAATCTCCGCTTTTACCTTTACTATAGCTTGGAGTACCTCCGAGTCTTTGCTAGCGGCTGCGATGTTGCTAGCATTAGCTTGGTCCGGCTGAGAGTCAGAGCACTTCTATCTTGTTGTTTCGGCATATTTCTCCCCTCCCTTAAGGCCTATTAGGAGTTATAACCCTTTGGATGTTGAGTGAGTGGAAAACAATCCAAGATAGCGAGTTTAGAAGGGATAATAAAGGGAAAGTGAGAGAGCCTCCCTTCAATACATATCACCAAATCTAAATTCAACAAAGCAAAAAAAAATCTGAATACAAGTTGTTAAATACCTGCAGTAAAAACAGTGCAGCAAATATTTTAATATGTCTCAGTGTAACTTTTGGTTGTGAGGACAAACGGTTCACCTTGGACACATCGCCAGTCTGTCGCAGGGATTCGAGTGAATCTTTTCCAACGAATTCATGCAGGGAAAAGCTTGGGAACTCCATGAGCACTGTGTGGTTTTTGACCAGGATATGTCCTTCAACATTATACAATATTAAATAAATATGCAGGACTGCTAAAATTATAAACATCTCGTGCTGAGAAACTCATCCACGCATTCATTACTTCAGCTTAACATACAAAGAGCCAAGTGTTTTTTTGAATTGTGGAAGAAGAAGAAAAAAAGACATTTAAAAAAGTTATTTATTAGCTAGACAGCCTGATACTGTCTGGAAGTGGAAGTGGAAGTGGGAGAAAAACACAAACCTCTTGGATCAGCAGTAAATTTGAAGGTGGTCGGTGAGTGCCCAGATAAAGTTTGGGGGTCACCAAATCCTGGTGCAGTGTAATTCCCATTAACCAGTGCTTTGGTTTTACTAACAAAAGAAGAAACCTCATCAAAAAATGACAGACCTGTGAGAGAGTTATAACTTGGACAGCTTGTGTTTATTTGAATACTTCCCTGCCAGAGAAATATTTTCATGGTTCACTAATGCTTCACATCTAATAAAATAATTTGTTTTATGAACATAAAACTGTACACATCAAAGAATTGTGTCAATAAAAATGCATTTTAAGGTCCTTAATTCAATTTCCCTGTGGGATTAATAAAGTTTGTCTGATCCTGAACCATCAGCAGGACCAGGATCTGCTTTCTTATGCAAGCAGGAATGGGATGAGCACTGCCAGAACTACAAATTAACCTCCAGCATGACACTGATGTGAACGTTTTTGACCAAACAATCAGAAGCAGACTTCATGAGGGTGGTCTTAGGACCTGACATTCTCTAGTGGGCCCTGTGCTCACTGCCCAGCACTGTGGAACTGCCATAGAGTACTGGTGCCCTTAGCTTTTATAGACGAGAGCAGGTTCACCCTGAGCACATGTGACAGATGTGAAATGGTCATGGAGGGACACACAGACCTAAGACTGTAAGTGTAAGTTTACTTCATATCTGCATTTTACTTACTGCCTGCTTTTTCTTTTTGGTTACTGCAGGAGGAAAAAAACAAAGATGGATCAAAACCTGACTCCTGTGAGAAAGCTGACAAGTCCTTTGCAGCACCAGGAAGCGGAGATAAATCTCACAGATGTGACGTGTGTGGAAAGACTTTTGCTCGTATCGGGCATTTTAAAACACATCAGCTGATCCACACGGGAGTTAAGCAGTTCATATGTGAGCAGTGTGGAAAGTCTTTCACTCGGATGGGTCAGTTAAAAGCACATCAGGTGATCCACACGGGAATTAAACTGTTCAGGTGCGACCTGTGCGAGAAGTCTTTTTATCGAATGGACAACTTAAAAGCTCATCGACTCCTCCACAGTGGGCTGAAACCATACAAGTGTGATGAGTGTGGAAAGAATTTTCCCACCACAAAACATCTCAGGACACACAAATACATCCACACGGAAGTTAGGCCATTCAGCTGTGATCAGTGTGGAAAGGCTTTTAAATTCATGGGGGAACTAAAAAGACACCATCTCATCCACACGGGGGTTAAAGCATTCAGCTGTGATCAGTGTGGGAAGGCGTTTACCCGGATGGGCGAGTTAAAAGCTCATAAACTGATCCACACTGGAGTCAAACTCTTCAGATGTGACCTGTGTGGAAAATCTTTTATCCGTCTGGATCACTTAAAAACTCATCAGCTGATTCACACTGGAGTTAAGCTGTTCAGCTGTGACTTGTGTGGGAAGTCTTTTACTCGAATGGACAACTTAAAGACACATCAGCTCACCCACAGCGGACTTAAACCGTACAGGTGTGATCAGTGTGGGAAGGATTTCACTTGTAAGGGGAACCTTGTTACCCATCAGCGCACCCACTCTGGAAGTAAACCATACAACTGTGACTTCTGTGGAAAAGCTTTCAGCCTGCAAAAGACTCTAAGAACACATCAACGCATGCACACCGGGGAGGACGTGTACTGCTGTGAGCAGTGTGGGAAACCCTTTGTGCAGTATTCCCACTTAAAAGCCCACGAAATTACCCACACTGGAGATAGACCACACCGCTGTGATGAGTGTGGGAAAGCCTACAGACGCATTAGTGATCTGAGGGTCCACCAGAGAAACCACACTGGGGAGAGACCATACAAGTGTGACCAGTGTGAAAAGACGTTTAAGTCTTCGGATGTCCTGAAACGGCACCAACAGATCCACACCAGGGAGAAGCCGTTCAAGTGCAGTCAGTGTGAGGTAGGTTTAATTAGTTTAGTTTCCATTTGGGAATGTTCAAAACAAGAATGTCATCACATCTGCTTTGTGAAGTTCGTCTTTTAGATTGCCTCTCAGCTGACATAAGTGTTTCAAAGTCAGTCTGGGATATATCATCTGCTGGTTGAATTTCACCAGTCCAACTTTATCTAGTTCTATTACAATACCGACTGATAGTTTGAGTGTTTGTGTCTAAATATACAGAGTACTGTTCCAATACCAATTATAAGCAGTCTCTTCATTCTGAAGAAGGTGCTTTGATTTGTTAAACAAAAGGAAAAATGTCTTAAACTTTAAAGTTATCTGCAATTTCGTTCTTAACAATGACATAAATTCAATTACACTATACAGTATCTCGCTAAAGTGAGTACACCCCCATTTTTTGGAAATATTTTATTATATCTTTTCAGGGTGCAACATTGAAGATATGACACTTTGATACAATGTAAAGTAGTCAGTTTACAGCTCATCTCAAAATAACTCAACACACAGCCATTATTGCCTAAATATTGCGAGTAGACCCCTAAGTGAAAATGCCCAAATTGTGCCCAATTGGCCATTTCCCTCCCTGGTGTCATGCGACACATTAGTTTTGCTAGGTCTCAGGTGCAAATGAAGAACAAGTCTGTTGAAATTGTTTGTCACTGGAAGTTTAACATGCGCACAGTAGAAAAGTATTCTCTGAGGTAAGGAAAAACAAATTGTTACTCTACATACAGGCTTTGTACGGGTGCCTGAAGTCTTTTCAAGGTTTAAAAAGTGCTTGAATTTTAGATCTGGTGCTTGAAAGTGCTTGAAAGTTTAACTGTATTTAATTCACAACAAATACCTATCTGATTTAATAGTTGTCTTATCAGATAGATAAGCTATTATAGCTCAAATAAAATGAGTCCCAAAATATAAAAAGCAAAATTTCTCTACCTGGGCTGCCTTGCACCGCTATCTGTTTCAATGTGTGACCCCGCCCCTCCCCCCGGTCAGTCGGGGGATGAGTGCGCTAACATGCCCGTAGGTTGCTGTTTTAATGAGTGTTTGATGGAAAACAACAATGGCGGAGTTTGCGTTTTCCAGTCCCATGATAGGCGAGTCCTAGTAAATGATTTTTTTAATTACTTTAAGACTGCTTGTTTATTTAAGGGAGATAAACAAAATACAGTAAAATTGCACATAATATCACAGATGATAGATTAAATAAATAGATTTTAGGTAGAGGCTTGTACATTCTTACATGTTGAATAGAACTGAGTGTGTCATCTGTTCACAGCCTCTCCCAGTCAGTGCTCCACGCCTGTCACCATTTTCCATGTGTAGTTGTGGACTTTTTTCCGCATTTTCTTCTTCAGCTTGTAGGACAGAAGAACACTTGTAGCTCTATGCTGCCCCCTTCCGTTTTGGAAGCATTCACCCTGCAGCATACAGTACATCCAGAAACGATACCATCACATTTTCAGTATCGAATGGCATCATAAGTATATTTATCTGTTACATATAAATCAATCAACAAATATCAGCATTACGTGTTTTAGATGTAAAACTTTTGTACATTTAGAGATTTCTGTGCCCAGAGTTTTTTTTTCCAGGTATATGAACCGTCACAGTTCAGCACTGTCCACGTAACGTGTGACGGTTAGAAACCATGTGTTTTGGCAGAAATGATCTTTAGTAATTCCCAGATTTACGCAGCTTTTTTCCTCACACACAGAGCGGTGCGGGTGGACCCAGCGCTGAGCCCTGTCAGCACTACACCATCGTTAAACCGTACCAGTGTGACCAGTGTGGAAAATCCTTCAGCAGCCAAAGAACCCTACAAAGACACCAGCGTATGCACACTGGGCACAAACTGAACTACTGCAAAGAATGTGGCAGAGGCTTTCCCACGCCGAGTGCATTAAAACGCCACGAAGTCCTGCACAGAGGGGCTAAGAAGCACGTCTGTGACCAGTGTGGGACGTCGTTCACGTCTGCCAAAGGCCTGCGACAACATAAACTAGCCCACGTTGAGGAAAGCATTCATATCCAGACGCTGAGAGAAAAGATTCTCATGTTCACATCATCGTACACATCGTGAACGCGGCTGTGCTTAAAACCCCCATGATCACAGCGTGGGAAGACTTTCATAATCACTAATTTACTGTGTCACTTTGTGCAGAAATAATCTCTTCATTATCTTCTCTATGCAAACATCAATATGATCATGCAGAGCAGAAGATCATTTACAGTCATCTGTGAGAACACAGGACGACGGGCAGTGCAGCCGTAACAGGACGATTTAGTTCTGGTTTCGAAAACAATAACAGGGATCAGGTTTCACAGAATTCGGATTTCATCTCCTGTGATTTGTTTCAGACAAACAAGTGTACTCAATGATCTGGTGAAGTCACTTCTGGAGCGTTTATTTAAAAAAAAAAAAAAAAAAAAATTCTGCCTGATATTTTGTATCATGTGTAGGATATTTGATATTTAATCAGCTTTAATATAAAAGTGGACTCATAGTTTTTATTTTCTGTCTTATGTATATTCCAGCGGTGGATACTACATGTACACATTCTCCCTGTGAGCCAAAGGCTTTGACTTTAAACACACACAAAGTTGACTCTGTTCGTCCTGGCGTAACGTTTTCAGGGGGAGAAACATTTCGTCACTCATCCAAGTGACTTTTTCAGTCTGAAAACTCTATATCCAGATGAACAGAATCAACTTTATGGGATTTTCTTACCTTGATGATTGAGAATGCATCAGGATACTTCAAACACACATTTTCTGTGTAATGCACATCTCAAACAGCAAATCGTAGGAAAGCTGACTTAAAGGGGGAGGAGTAAAAACAGAGCAGAAACACTACAGAAGTAATATGGCACTCAGAATTGTGAATAGAAATCTGAGAGATCGTTATGATGCCAAAGAGGCCCAAACAGCCAGACCGGGAAACAATCATGACGTCATGCTGACAGATTTAAATCAGAAAGCAGCAATAATATTAATAAACGGCAATAATAAAGCTGGTGAGAGTGACTCATCGGTTTTCACTTGTCTGAATTCAGTTCAAAATTAATTCTGTAAATCATGGCGGGAGTGTTGCTCTAGGTGAAGCGGAAAGTCCTGATCCAGCAGCTTCAGGGCTGATGAGCTTTCTGTGAGCAACATTATTCAACTTGGTTTCAAATTTCACTGCAAGGGAATTTTAGAAGTCCTAAAGATTGTGTGCATTTTATTGGTTTTGCCGCACATCTTTGAACCAATAAGCTTTTGGGGTTTTGTTTGTTTTTTTAACTACAGACACCTCTGTTGGGTGTGTACAGCTTATGTCACCATCACTTGTGATTGCTGCTAAATGTTTCTGCCATATTTAAGTGTTGGTCAAGTCAATGTGAGGCGCTTCACTTTGAGCGTTGGTTTGTCATGGTTTTGTAAGTTTAGATGATGTAGTGGGACGGCAGGAGGTGTAAAAGTGTTGTTGCACTAATTTAAATTGCAGTTATGAGCTCACATTTCTGCTTTTGAGCTGCAGACTTGGAGGCTGAGCGTTCTTTTAAATATGAAGGAAGCATACAAAACTACAAATAAATGCCACTTCATTTCAGAATACACAAACGCCTCCCAGTCTCCATCTGAAACGAGCAACGCAGGGTTCAGACGACATCATTATGACCTGATGAAGATGATGTAGGGCGTTTTTGTCACATACAGGTGACACAAAGGATAAGAACTAGTGCTGCCCCTGAGAGGATTCACAGCTTTCCAGCAGATAGACTAGTTTGGAGTTTATTTTTGCACAGTGATTTCACTTCAGTGAGGCCGACCTGTGCGGGGCGCTCGTCCAGCTGTTGAGGGTCATTTTTCTTTTTAAATCTCACTGGAAAGACTGTGAAAGTCGACCTTGAAATGGAGCAGGAGGGGTTCATGCATGATTAAGAAGCAGATCCAGACCTTGCATTTAAAAGTATTTACTACATCCTATACCAGTATTTATCGAGAGGCTCTTTTGTCTCTGCACACAGCTGCTTTCTGATCAACTCTAGCCACAGTACAATGGTACAGTATCTCTGTAGAACATCTGTAAAATCCACATCAGGCATTACAGCACCGACTGAGACCGAAGGGAGGGTTCGGCTCTAACATGCCACCTGCTTGTTTATGCATTAGGTTCCGTTTGTAATAGTGTAGCTATCATAAGAACTGTAAATATTATAGTATTGCCGGACTTTTGACCCAGAACAGCAAACAGTGTATCTGAAGTGTTTTTCCCTGTACTCAAACTCATCCGGGTTTGTCATGTACCGCTGGTATCCCAAGGCCGGGCTCGGCCCTGCGTCGTCTGCTCGTTGGTCGGTGTTCTCGTCTACTGGACAATCTGCAATGCTGACAAAGGAGCACGAACCTGAGCGAAACCGTCAGTGAGACTCAGGAGAATGATGAACTGATTTCTGTTGAAAGCTGATGTTGGACAGACTGAAGTATTTTCAACATTCTTCTCCAACTGAAGAAAAAAAATAACTACAATGTGTGATTGTTTAGCCTTTAAAGTAGGCTACGTTCACACTGCAGGTGAAAGCGCATCAAATCCGACTTTGACTATGCGACCCAAATCGATCTGGGTCACTTTCGTATGTGGTACTGAATCCGATACATATCGGATGTTTCAGAAAGCGACTGCTGTTTGAACGGTCGTGTCGCATTAAATCCGTCTTTTACGTCACTGACACGAGACAGACGCCGATGATCAGCGCCGGAGAAGACAAACGAGAAAGCATGGCGGCAGAAACTGGACATTGTTAAATAACGGGTTCTCTTTGTTCTCAGTGTCCGTCTTTCTCCAACTCATTTCAATTCTGTCTGTTACGACTGTGCAGAAATTACTACAGAGCTAATACTAGCGCTGTAGCCGCCATTTTTACTTCCGTAAACAGAGCGTGTTGTATGTAACGTCTTCTTTTGCACATGTGGGCCGTGACCCGTTCGAACTAGAGCACGCTTGCTGTTGAATTTTATTTGTAGCGTGAACAAACAGACAAAAAAAAAAAAAAAAGATTTGATTAAAAATTCGGAATTGAGCATTAAGACCTGCAGTGTGAACGTAGCCGTATTTTCTCTTTCAAATGACTTTATGGGTGTAAATCCTGCTTGAATTTGAGTGATGCCTTTTTTTCCTGTAAGAAACAAAATGTTTTTTTCTGCATTCAAGTAAATGCATACCAGAAGAGAACCATATGAATAAAAAGACAGGGTTATGTAATTGCTGAGAGTGAAATGAGAGAGTACCGTCAAATATGAGACCCAAACTCTTTAGCTGAGGGGACGGAAAGGAGGAGGCGGGGGAGTTTCAATATTAATGGAGAAACTAACGTTTGGCTAAGATAAAGGCTGTGCCAATTAGTAAAACTTCTGTTTTATTACTGTTAGAGAAAAAAAGTTTCACCTCTATGCAGATGTCACTCAACCTTATCTATCCATTATACCAGATAACACACCAGGTAAAACCTCAAACATTTTAGGACCCTTTCTTTTTGGAGTTAATTTTAGAGCTTAATGAGCTGCAGGAACCCTGTTCAGTGTGAGTGGAGAACATCCAAATCTCCTCCTCTGATAAACCTCCACCTGTGCCACTGAAAACAGTTCATCTCACTTAGGCTACGTCCACACTAATGCGTTTTCAAACGAAAACGCATCTTTTTGTCTCCGTTTCGCCCTCCCGTCCACATTGAGACCGAGGGAAAAACTGAGCTTTTTGGAAACTGTCTCGAAAACGCATAAATTTAAAAACGCAGCGTTTTCGCATAGTGTGGACGGCAAAATCGGAGTTTTTATTAAAACGGTGACGTATGTTAGTCATATGATGCAGTCATGTGACCACTTTAACTAAGATGGTCAGACGGCATCGTACCGCAGTTGTTTTGTTTGCTCAGTTTCAGTCAATAAGTTTTTAGTGGCCGTGTTAAAGATTAATATGTACTCATTGGTGACTCGGAGCAACAGCTCTACCTCATCATCATTCCATTTGACACATTCGGTGCTTTGTCTCGCCATTTCGCCGCTCGTTTTAAAGAGCAGGAAAGTAAATAAACAACAGGCAGGTCGGCTCGTCTAACATTTCACGCATGCGCGGTACTGGACGCGCAAAGGTGTGAAAAACGACTCAAAACGATAGTGTGGACGGGGATCGTTTTTCCACGAAAGCTCCGTTTTCCAAAAGATCCGGACTAGTATGGACATGGCCTTAGTGTTTGGCCAGTCG